>JABLUY010000219.1:0-60785 GCA_013306675.1 Thraustochytrium sp. TN22 | reverse complement strand
TTGCGTCCGTCAGGGCGCCACCATCGTCGCTGGTGATGCATCCGGCATGGTGCACATTCTCAAGATGACGGAGGCGGCCGACCGTCAGGTTCACAGTTAGGTCTGCAACAGTGATTAGAAAAATTGGTGCTGCACTGGCAGGCTTGAATCGAAAGGAGGCGTTTAAGCAAGGGCCGCCTCGCCGCGGAAGAGTACGTGCGACTGGCCAATCAGGAGAACGGCCCTGGGGACCTTGCGCTTCTGGCTGGACGCCCCAAACGTCAGCGTCGCGCTCGTGGGCACCTACCTGGACCAGCTGCCTGACGCGGCGCAACTCAAGCTGATCCAGCGGACGCTGGATGCATCTGTGCTGCGCGGTCTAGACGACAAGCCGCTGGTCCTGCGCAACGTCTTGGAGCGCCTTCGCTTCTTCCCGCTCAACAACATGGCTCGTGGCGACGCGCAGGGACGCGTGGCGCGCCTCTGCGCGACCGACGCTGACCGCGGCGGTGGCGGGCACGAACTTTGTGGCGCGCGAGGTGCCGCTACGCTGGACCTACTGTCTGGACAACTTGCTCGGCACCAAGCGGAGCTTGATGGCGCTCAACGAGGTGGAGCAGCTCGCTCGTGTACCGAGTGCGGCCTAAAAGTGTCGGACGTGGCGGAGATGCTCGAGTACATGCACGAGCTCCGCCAGGTGGTGGTCTTGCAGCCGCAGTGGCTCCTCGACAAGCTCTCACGCAAGCACAGAGAGCGCCTCCTCTTCAATGAGGAGCTCCCGCCGCACCTGGAGGGCGCGCTCAACGCCTGGGAGGGGCGCGGCGTGGCGAGCCGCGCGTTGCTGTCGTGGCTGTGGCGTGACGACCGGGTTGACTACCTGACCGAGCTCATGCAGGAGATGCTCCTCGCCAGGCCGAGCCCTTGGATTGGAGTTCGCGATCGGGCCGCGAACGTCATCGACGAAGCGGGCGCGCTCCTGGTGCCGAGCCTGCTCAAGCCTGCGAGCGTGGCAACTCGGAGCCGGGGCCTCGAGGCGGTGGCCGGGGGCTCGCTGGCGTACGTCGCCTTTCACGTTCTGCCCCGGGTGGTCTTCCAGCGGCTCGTGTCTCGGCTTGTGCCGGGGTTTGGCCACAAGGCGCACGTCGTGGAGGTCACAGCGGACACAGTGCACATGCTGTTTGACGGCGTGGACACCTTTTTGGAGGTGAACTACGCGGAGCGGCGCGTGGCGATGAGCTTCGCGCGCGACGCGCCGCAGACGCTGTCGGTCGGACTGCATCGAGCTGCTGCAGCAACAGCTCAAGGGCGTCAACACTTCCTTCATGGGAGAGCGCGTTTGGGCCCAGGCTCTTTGTGAGCTCCGACGGTTCCATGGACCCGCGCTCGTGCGTGTCTGCGGACGGCTTCGTGTCTCCATCGGCCTCGGGCACCATCCGCTCGCTCCGGTGCAAGCGGCTCTCGCTTCCGGTCTTCGGCACGGTGGTACCGGATACGCCACGGGTGATACAGCTGCGCGACGCCGGCATCGACGCCGCCAGACCATTTGACGCCTTCCTCGCACACGACTGGGGGGCTAGAGAACGAGACCCACCGCCTCATGGTCCAGGTGGCTGCGGCGCTCGAGGCGCGGCGCGGCATTCGCTGCTGGCTGGACCCGATTGAGATGCAGCATGGCAACGCAACGCGCGCCATGGCGCAGGGCACTGACCAGTCCAAGGCGAGCGTCATCTTTGTGACGCGCCGCTGCATGGACAAGGTCAACACGGAATGACAGCTGCCGAGACGAGTTCGCCTACATTCGGCAGCAGCACAAGCTGGCGCGCATGCTGCCCTGCGGGTTGGACGCCGACATGACCCTCGCATCTACGTGGCAGGGCTTCTTCGGCTTTTCCTGGGGCGGCGACACGCTCTTCGCCAACATGACCCGCGGCTGTCTTGAATACGAGGTTGCCGAGCTCGCCACCATGATGATCATGTGAAGGATCTATTTTGTTCGATCTGGATGCAACCAACATGCAACCAACCAAGGAGCTGATTGTGAGGCGACGTCAGGCTGTATGGATGCTCCTCGGAGGCCTCTCCCGCTGCTGCCCGCGCCCATGCCGGCTTTTGCAGAGGAATGAATGCCCATGCTGGCCCCCGGGCCGGGTTCGCATCCGCGGAGTTCGCATCCGCGGAGTTCGCATCCGCGGAGTTCGCATCCGCGGAGTTCGCTCAGCGTACCTCGTTTGGCGTCCTCCTCGGCGTCCTCCTTGGCGTCCTCCTCGGCGTCCTCGACCTCGCGCTGGCTCCGGTCGCGCTCGGCCTGGCTCGGCTCGCCTCGGCTCTCGCCTCGGTGACGGCTCGCGCTCCGCCTCGGCCAGGCCCCGTACGCGGCGCGGCGGGGCGCGCGGGGCGGCGCGCCGGCATGGGCCACCGGCACGGGCGCGAGGCGGCGGCGGGCGCGGGCACGGAGCCGTCGGCGTCGACGGCGGCGGCGGCGGCGGCGGGCCCGGCGGCGGCCCCGGCCGCGCGCAAGAGCGTGCAGTTCGCTGATGACGACGTGGGCGCGCGCGCAGGCGCGGGCGCGGGCGCGGGCGCGGGCGGGGGCGGCGCGCGCGAGGCGACGCCCGAGGAGACGCGCGACGGCGCCGACGAAGACAGCCGGCGAGCGTGGTCGGTGCTGGAGCCCGGCAGCGCGGGCGCGCGCAGGCAAGTGACGGATGACTTCGAGCTGCTGCGCAAGCTGGGCCAGGGCAGCTACGGCAAGGTGCGGCTGGCGCGGCACCGCGGCACGGGCGAGCAGGTGGCGGTCAAGAGCGTGCTCAAGAAGAACATGCGGCGCCTGCAGACGCTGCGCCGCGAGATCGCCATCATGCGGCGCGTGCGACACCCGAACATCATCCGGCTCGTGGACGTGTACGAGGACGAGGCCTTTTTGCACATTGTCATGGAGCTCTGCACCGGGGGCGAGCTCTTCGATAAGATCATCCAGGCGGGCCGGTACACAGAAAAGGACGCGCGCGAACTCGTGCACCAGATGCTGGACGCCGTGCAGTACCTGCACGGCATGCACATTGCGCACCGGGACCTCAAGCCGGAGAACTTTCTCTTCGCCTCGAACGCGCCAGATGCGCCGCTCAAGCTGATCGACTTTGGCCTCTCGCGCTTCTACCAAGACAATCTCTGGATGCGCACGCGCGCCGGCACACCATACTACCTGGCGCCCGAGGTGCTGGAGAAGCGCTACGACAAGAAGTGCGACGTCTGGTCGTGCGGCGTGCTCATGTACATTTTGCTCTGCGGCTACCCGCCCTTTTACGGCGACAACGAGAAGCAGATTTACAACATGATCCGGCGCGGCGTCTACGACTTCCCCGAGGCGGAATGGTCCGCCGTCTCGCCCACGGCCAAGGACCTCCTCTCGCAGATGCTCGAGAGCGATCCGCAGGAGCGTGTCTCGGCGCTTGACGCGCTCGACCACCCGTGGTTCCGGGGCATGCCGCCGCCGCACCTTCCTTCGGCCTCGCCGCCGCCGCCCTTGCCGGCGGCGTCCTCGCGGCCGCTCGCCGCTCAGCCGAAGCCGCCGGCTGCCGCAGGCAGAGGAGAAGGAGCAGCCCAGCTCAAGACCGTCGATACCACGCCGCTCTCTCGCGCGCCGTCCTCGACGCTGGACGCCGAGGACGAAGAGGCGGCGCGGGGCGCGGATGACGTGACGGCCCGGCCCGCGCCTGCGCCTGCGCCTGCGTTGCCAGCCACCTCGATGGATCTCGGGGAGGCGACTCGCGCATCCTCAGATCTCGCGCCCGCCGCCTCGCTGGACCACGCCGTCGTGGAGCGCCTGCGCAGCTTCGCGGCATCTAACAAGCTCAAGCGCGCGGCGCTCGGCGTCATCGTGCGCTACCTGACGCGCAAGGAAATCCGCGCGCTGCGCTCGCAGTTCGAGCTCATCGACGAGGACGGCAACGGCTTCGTGTCGGGCCAAGAGCTTGCGCACGCTATGCGTCAGGTCGGTCTCGACCCTTCCAAGGAGGAGATTGATACCATCTTGCGCGCGCTCGACGAGGACCGCAACGGCAAGATCGACTACAACGAGTTCCTCGCCGCCTCCATTGATCGCCACATTTACCTGCGCCAGGAGCTCCTGGAGACTGCCTTTCACTACTTTGACGTTGCCAACAAGGGCTCCATCACCGCGCACGACCTGCGTGCCCGCCTTGGCGACGCTGACGACGCCCTCGTTGAGGGCATCCTCGCCTCCTGGGACGTCAATCGGGACAACCTCATTAGCTTTGATGAGTTCGCCCACATGATGAACCAGGGCTGATGCTGACGCACTTGTTGCAAACCCTGCTGATGCTGCTTCTCAATAAAAAGGTATAGGCCCAGCTTTGACGACTGTGACTGTGTCTTTTGTCTCGACGTGAGTTCCTCGCTCCGCCAGTGGCCGAAGGGCAAAAGAGGCCACTGACTGAGAGCGCCCGCCGCCGCCAAAAGCTTCTCGCGCGGCCCCCGCCCCGGCGGGCGCAGCGCGATGGCAGGCGAGGGAGAGACACGCACGATCAAGGCCGGCACCGAGGAGGTGGAGCTCGGCCCGCTCCTGGCGCAGGGCGCCGAGGCGGTAGGTGGAGTGGAGAAAAAAGGAGGCTGCCGAGCCGCGCGCGCACGGATGCATGAAGGGCCGCACGCGCGACAGCCTTGCGCCTGGGCGGTCGCGCGCTCACTGGCGCGCGACACATAGCGCAACACGCACGCAGACGCAGGACTGACGCTCGCCCGCACGCCCGCTCGCTCGCTCGCTCGCAGAAGCTGTACAAGTGCTCGTTCCGCGGCAAGGACGCCGTGGTGAAGGAGCGCATCCCCAAGGCGTACCGGCACCCGGACCTGGAGGCGACGCTGACCAAGGCGCGGTTCACGCAAGAGGTGCGGTGCGCAGCGCGCGCCAAGGAGGTGGGCGTGGATGCGCCCGAGGTTCTGTACTCGGACGTGGCGCAGGGCATCATCGTGATGGAGTGGATCGACGGGCGGCCGCTGCGCGAGGTGTACGACGACCCGGCGCTGGCGCCGGACAAGGCCACGGAGCTGGCCAAGGCCTTTGGCGACGCGGTGTCCAAGCTTCACAACGCCAACATCGTGCACGGCGACCTGACGACCTCGAATGCCATGCTGCGCTCCGGCGGCGGCCTCGTGCTGCTGGACTTTGGCCTCGCCAAGGTCGCGCCCGCGGCCGAAGAGAAGGCCGTCGATATGTATGTTCTGCAGCGCGCCTTTCTGTCCACGCACCCCAACACCGAGACCGTCTTTGACGATCTTCTCGACGCCTACCTCGCTGCGCTCGCCCCGGCGGACCGCGCCAAGGTCGCCGCCAAATTCCCCCAGGTCCAGCAGCGCGGCCGCAAGAAGCGCCCGCCACCCTCTGACGCCGCTGCGGATGCCTCTGCGGACACCCCGTCCGCCGCGGTCGACGAGTCCACCCCCCCGGCCTAGCCGCCCTTGTCTGGCTGACGAGCTCCAGCTCTGACGAGCTCAAGCTCGGCGTCCGACTCCTCCCGATAGCCAGAAAAATCAAGTCGCTCGCTCGCTCAGCCTGACTGCTTCTGCTTGCTTCAGGTCTCTGGAGGCTCGCTCGCTCGCTGGCCGGGCGCGCGTCGCCGGCCGCTCGCCGCTGCGCCCTGGGCAGCCGCCGTTGCTGCTCGCCGTCAGGCTGCCTGCCTGCCCTCGGCGCCCGCGGCTGTTAGCGGCCTCGCGGCAAGCTGGCGGAGGCGACCTGAGTTAAAACTACTGTAGCGCGCGCACAGTCGCAGTCAGCCAGACAAGTTGCAAGTCGAGGCAGCGCGGCTGCGAACTGGGCAGAAGCGCGCGGAAGAGGAGGACCGGAGGCGCCTGCCAGGCAAGGCGAGCGCGCGGGAGACGGACATCGTGCTCGGCGCGGCGCGGCGCGGCGCGGCGCGGCGCAGCGCGGCGCTCGCGCGGCGGCGCGGCGCAGCGCGAGCGGCGAGGGCGGCGGCGGCCGCGGCGCAGACGCCGCGCGGCGAGCGGCGGCGGCGCGGGACCGGCGGGCATCGCTGGGCGCGGCGCGGCGCGGCGCGGCGCGAGGGTCAGTCGAGGCGCGGCGGAGCCCGGCGAAGGGACGCGGGGCCGCGCGAGGCGAGGCGAGGCGAGGCGAGGCGAGGCGAGGGGACGCGAGGGGACGCGAGGCGAGGCGAGGCGCGCGGCGGCGGGGGCCGCCACCATGCCCATCGTGCCGCTCGATGACGTCGGCGTCGAGGCACCCGCGCAGGAGGGGGGCGAGGTCGAGGTCGAGGAGGTCGACGCTGGGCGCGACGGTCTGACGCAGGCGCAGGAGCTGCAGGAGCAGCAGCAGGCACCGCAGGCGTCGCCGCCCAAGGAGCAGCTGGCGCCGCAGTCGCCGCCCAAGGAGGACGCGACGCCTGAGGTAGCAGCTGCGCAGGAGCAGCAGGAGGAGCAGCAGGTACTGGAGCAAGCCGCGATCCGTGACGAGCAGCAGGACGAGCACGAGGACAAGCACGAGGAGCCTGCGAGCGCTCCGGTCCGCGAGTCCAAGTCGCGGTCGCCGGCCGGGGTCGAAGCGGGCGCGCGCGCCGCAACGTCGCGATCGCTCTCGCGCGGCGAGGCAGCCCAGGTGGCCGCGGCGCTGGCGGCCGAGGCCAGCAAGTCGATGCGCGGCGGCAACGGCGCGGGCGCCGAGGCGCCCACTGCGCAGCCATTATCAGCCGGTAAGAGCGCCGCGGCGGGCCAGGGGGCCGAAGCGAACAACGAGAACAGCCAGCAGCAGCAGCAGGCGGCGTGGGACCACGTGCCGCTGAGCGGGCTGCCCGGTGGTAAGCTGCGCGGTTCGCGCCTCGGGACGATGCGGCCCGTCACAGGCAACAAGCGTCTCAGCTTGTCGCTGAGGCACATGAACGACCAGAACCTCGATTTTATGTCGCAGGCCGCGCGTGACCAGCAACGCCCGTGCCCGTCGCCGCGCTTCGAGAAGATTCACGAGAACGCCAAGGCCCGCGAGCACCTCACCTCCACGCTGCAGTCCGTGCTCTCCGTGCTTGGCGACGCGCGCGTCGCCAGCGCCGCCAACAACCAGTGTATCCTAGACCTGCTCGACGAGATGCGCAGCTCGCCGTTCGAAAAGCCCAGCTCGCCGCCCGCGCGTTCCAGGCCACCTGCGGAGGCGTCGGCGGACGCCACCTTGTTGAAGCAACGCGCGCAGGCCGCGCGCCAAGCGCACGTCCTCGTGCGGGGCCTCCCGGCCGCGCCTGCGCGTGCGCCCTCGGCTCTCGCGCCCAAGGTCGACAAGGCGCCGGTCACTTCGCACGACGCCGAGGAGCTTGCAAGGGCCCGCTCTGAGCTCTCCGTGGCACAGGCCCGCGTGCTCGAGCTCGAGGACAGCCTACGCAAGGAGAAGGACGCGCGCCTGCGTGCCGTTGCCCAGCAGAAGCAGCGCACCCTATTGGCCGGTACCCTCTCCGCCTTTGTCGCCTTCCTCGCCATGTTTCTCGCCTTCGAGCCGTGAAACCAAAAAGGAAATGGGGGGGGGAAGCACACGTGTATGTGTGTGTGTAATCGGTGAAGGAAGCAAAGACGGAAACGGAAGACGTGGCGGCGAACGAAATGGAGAGAAGATTCAATCAGAGAATTCGTTTTCCAACCTGGTGATACCTTGCAATCAAGAAATTCGTTTTCCAACCTGGTGCAATCGAAGATTTCACTTCGTTCTTCAACGTGTTGGGAGTAGCAACAAGGCAGTCTTGCAAAGGCTTGGGTACACAATGATTTATGATGAGAGAAAGAAGAAAACGCAATGCAGGACCTGGCTCGGGATGCTTTGGCTCTGCTCGGCTCGGCTCGGCTTGGGCTTGGCTTGAGTTGAGTTGAAAAACGGTCGATTGCACTCACTCACCCGCGCGCTCAGCCGAGAGCTCGTAGCCGAATGGATGCTCAGCAGAGCCCAAGGGATCAGCCGACGCGCATCGGGCCAAGCAAGACTCAGTATCCCATGAGCCAGTTGGACGCGTTGGTGAGAGCACTGCTCATCTTGCCAATGAGGCGCGAGCTCTTCTCGAGCTTGCGGGCCTCATCCTCCTTGCGCTGCTGCTCGAGGCGGGCCTCCAGGCTGCTAAAGCCATGGCGGGCCAGGCGAGCGCCCTCCTCGACGAGGTCGTCGTCATAGTCGTCCTCCTCAAGGTACTCGGGGTAATCATCGTCCGAGTCGTTGACGCCAGCGTCCGTCTCGGCGTCATCCGTGGCCTCCGCGTCCTCCTCGCCAGGCCGACCGCCAGCGCCCACGACAATGCGCGCAAGGTAACCAGCGGCCGCGAGCGCGCGCACCAGGGCGCGCTCCACGGTGGGCACGCTATCGCGTGTCCCGACTCGGACGTGGCCCCGCGCAGGGTTGGTGGTGACGGAGATGACGCCGGCCACCTTGAGCACAACATTCTCCACCTGCGTGCGGTCGGCGCCGTCCTCGAGGCCCTCCACGGCCAGGGTGATGGTGACCAGCGGCGCGGGCGCCGCGCGCGGGGCCGCCGCCTTCTTGCCGGTCAGGCCGCCAAAGAAGCCGCGGTTGGCCGCTGCGCCCATGTTCTCCGCATCCTTGGTCTCCTCCTCGTCGTCCTCCTCCTCGTCCGTCACGAGCGCCAGGTTCGCCAGCGTGCCGCGCGCGAAGTCTTCCAGACGCGCCGACTCGTGTGATCGCCGCTGCGCGCCGCGCACGTTGTCCACGAGCCCCGGGAACTCGCGCATCAGCTCCTTGTTGCTCGGGTGGCTTGAGAGGAACTGCAGCGCGCGCGTCGCAATGAGCACCACGTCAATGTCCTCATGCTGCGTGTACTGCACGAGGCCGGCCAGGCACCCTTGCTCCTGCACAATAAAGGGCTGGTTGTCCGGGTCCTGCGCCAGCGTCAGCAGCTGCTTCGCAATCGCCCTGCTGTTCGGCACGTCGATCGCAGCAGTGTCCATCCTCGCGCCGCGCTGCGCTGCGCTGTGCTGCGCTGCGCTACGCTGCGCCTCGCCGCGCCGCGACGCGCTTGGAGCCTCCTCTTTCTCTGCGCGCGACTCTGCTCTGCGTCGCCTCGCCTCGCCGTGTCAGAGCCGAGCACGGCGCGCGCATGACTCGAAGGGAAACAAGCGACAGAGAAAGAGAGAGAGAGAGAGACTCGGAGAGACTTGGAGGGTCTCGGGGCTCAGCTTTTCATCCTGGGGAAAAAAACCGCCGGCGCCGGGACCATGATGCAGTGTCGTGGCGATGCATCGCGGCGCTGTGGCTGACCGTGACGCCTTCATCACGTTATAAGTCAACAGCACAGCACTGCACTGCACTGCAAAGCTTGCAATGTGTGGTCGTTTCGTCGTGGCGTGCGATTCTCGTCGGAGCTGGCCAGACAGACAGACACTGCAAGAAGACGTTCTCCTTTTCAAGAACTGGTACCTCACTTGTGTGCGGGACCACGGCCACCACCAAGGCAAACGACCTCACAGCAAAGCCGCAGCGATGGTGGATTGAAAGCTTTTGATCAAGAGATCAGATCACCGTCGCGGCAGCAGGCAGCAGCAGCAATCTGATTCCGTGCACGATATCCAATGTCGTGCACGAGTTTTGCTTGAGCAGATTCTTCGAGTACTTGGTCCTTCATCAAAGCGGCCTCACTCCCCTTCGAGATGGCGGGAGGCGAAGTAGCGCAGCTGGGCCGCTTCCAGCACGTGCTGCGCGCCGCCAAGCTGGCCTGGTACGTCCGTCACCTGCCCTCCTCACGACGTCAGCGACAACGATGACGACGGCGGCGGCGACGACGACGACGACGACAGTGGAGACTGACGACTGCCGCTAGCGACCAGCTGGCGCCGCTAGTACGCGAGCTGTACAAGAGCGCGGACGTGCTGAACGAGCTCAAGGCAGACGAAAGCGTGTTCACCGTGGCGGATGGCCTGGTGCAGGAGCTGCTGACGCGGGAGCTTCTCCGCGGCGGCCAGGGCCTGGCGGGCATCGTGGGCGAGGAGGACGACTCCAAAACGAACCTACAGTCGAAGCCATTCACCGTGGCGGGGCTGACGGTGCCGGAGCAACTTACTGGGCGCGTGGAGAGCACGCGCGATGCGATCCGGCTCCTGGGCCACGAGCTAGGCGCGGCCGTCGGCCCGCATGGGCTCGAGGACTGCACAGTCTTTGTGGACCCGATCGACGGGACGCGCGAGTTCTCGACGCGGCGCGGCGAGCAGTGCACCATCCTGGTGGGATTCGCCGTGGGCGGCCGCCCGGCCGCCGGCCTCATGTACCGGCCCATCCCGGACCCACCGAGCTGGGCGCTCGGTTGCAAGGCGGAGGGGCTCTACGAAGCGCACCTCGACCCGGAGGCCAAGCTACCCACTACGACAACGCCGCCGCACGCGCACGGCCTTCTCACGTCGAACGGCTCCATCTCGCCCTTTTTGGAGCGCCTGCTCGACGCGCTGGCGGCCGCCGCGCCCGGCGCGCCGACGCCCGCCGACCTGCGTGTCCGCGCTGGTGGCGTCGGCAACAAACTCATGAACCTACTCGAGCACAAGGGCATGCTCTACATCCAGGACCGCGGCGTCTCGCGCTGGGACACCTGCGCGCCGCAAGCCATCATTGAGGCGCGCGGTGGCCTGCTCGTGAAGCTCTCCACGCTGCTTGCCTCCGGCGACCTCGAGTCCTACACGTACGCTGCCTCCGCCGGTAACCTCGATCCTAACCCGCACTTTCCCGTCCACGCTGGCAAGCACAACCTGCGCGACGCTTCGGCCGCGGGCACCAAGCTGCAAGGCGCCGACCTTCAGACCACCAGCCTGCAGCCCTACTCCAACGTCTGCGGCTTTCTCGCGCTCGACGCCGCCTCGACTCAGCCGGACCGCC
Organism: Thraustochytrium sp. TN22; assembly: GCA_013306675.1. Taxonomy (NCBI): domain Eukaryota; class Bigyra; order Thraustochytrida; family Thraustochytriidae; genus Thraustochytrium; species Thraustochytrium sp. TN22. The sequence continues at coordinate 49,939 of JABLUY010000219.1, read as the reverse complement.
TCGCGGAGATCAAGAAGATGCTCAAGGAGGCCGCCGATGCCGCCGCGCCCGCCTTTTCTTAAGAATCAACACAACTGACCAAAAGAAAGCAAGTGACAGTGAGTCGAAGTAGTTAGAGCATGTTCCAGACTGCGACGACGGGCTCTTTGCAGCGTGCCAGTGTGGAGCAGCTCAGCGCAGCTCAGCGCAGCGCAGCGCACAACGCAGTGATCATGCCATCATGGCGCTTGCTCCGCCTCGGAAGGCGTGCAATACGCAAAGTTGTTGTCGCGAACACTGTTGTCGAGAAGCCTGGGGTAGCGCCCTCGGCGAGCCTCAACTCGATGGCTCCTGCAAGCCGAAGCATACTCTTGCCGGCCACGACGCCAAGGCCGGCGCTGGGTCCAGCCTAGCTCCTCTTTGTAGTCATTAGCGTAAACAAGTCGAGACCTGAACGGGACGAGACCGAAGAGCGCAGCGGGAGCGCCAGCGGCGCCGCGAACCTGATGAGATCGCGGAGCAAGTTGGGCGCCCGCGGCAAGGCCAAGCGGCGTCGCCGGCCAAAGCAGCAACCCAGCCCTCTCTGCACCAAGGTGCCCGCTCAGGAGCGCGCGCAGCCGCTCGACGCCGTCCGCCCGCTCGGCGCAGCGCACTGCGCCGCTCGCAAGCCCAGGACCTGTCTGTCGCGGCACCACGCGCGACACCGGCATGTGGCAAGCACAGCGCAAGCACCGCTTCCCGCGGGACGAGAACTTCGACTGCGGCGACGAGCACTCGACGCGACCGGCCGCGGGCGAGGCGTGCGACGTGTGCTGCGAGGATGGCGAGCAGATGCGCCTGGTTTGGTGCATCAACGCCCAATGCACGGGCAAGCTGTGCGCAGACTGCTTCTTGCGCAACCTCAAGGGTAACAGCACCTGCACGGCGTACGAGGCCTGCTGTCCCTTTTGCAGGGAGGAGTCGCTGCTCGACCAATCGGGCGTATGCTCGGTAGCGGCCGTCTCGGGGCTCTCCGAGCTGCGGATCCAGGCGAAGTGCCGCCACAATGTCGTCAGCCCGTGCCCTCGGCGCCATTACACGGCGGTCTTTGAGCGCGCCAGCCCGGAGCTGGGTCACGGTTGGTCTCGCACAGCGCGAGCTAATATGCACGACGCCACGCTCGAGCATGGGCGCGAGAGCCCTGCCACTGTGCCCGATGACGAGGACTTCTTGAGCCGACTTGCCAGGACCGTCGCCATGAGCGAGGACTTGATTCGAGATCTCGAGACCAGGTTACGCCCGCGTAGACGTCGCATGGCAACTACTCGACTTCAGGTGCGCTCACTCCGGCATCGCAGGCATTCTGTGATCCAGCCCGGCGAGGACGCCAACATCCTCCCGCCCACGCGCCGCCGCAGCAGTGGCCTGCGCCTCCTGCGGCCGCGCGTGGGCCCTATCCTGGTCGCACGCGCGCCCAGCAGCAGCAGCAGCAGCAGCAGCAGCAGCAGCAGCAGCAACAACAACAACAACAACACCAACAACAACAATAACAACCACGGCGGTAGCGGCAGCAGCAGCAGCAGCAGCAGCAGCAGCAGCAGTGACGACGGCGGCAATGAGCAAGATGTCGTCTTTGTCAGCGTCCAGTCTTCCTCCGTGGCTCCTGCGCAGCACAGCGAGCCGGAGGTCGTCGACCTTTGCTAATTATGACTTTGACCTCATCAAGCATACATAAGTTCTGTTTCAACTCTCTCTCTCTCTCTCCCGCCACTCTCTCGCTACTCTCTTGGTCAGTCGCCACGGATACGGCGCGCCAGCTGGATATCGCGCACCATGAGGGTAACGCGCTTGGCGTGCAGCGCGCAGAGGTTGGCGTCCTGAAAGACACTGACAAGGTAGGCCTCGGCGGCCTCCTGCAGGGCGGTGAGCGCCTCGGACTGCCAGCGGAACTCGTCAGACTGGGTGTAGTTCTCCGTTTCCTCCTTGACAACACGGGCGAAGGGGAGCCTTTGGATGAGCAGGCTGGTGCTCTTCTGGTAGCGGCGGATCTCCTTGAGGGCGCGCTCGCCCGGGCGCGCGCGCTTGCGGACTTCCACGCCGAGCGAGCCAGGTCTCCTGCGACGCGGCACCGTGGACTTTCGCTTGCGCTGGCCCGTTAGACGGCTGTAGCCGGACGAGAGGCTGGCGCCGGACTGCAGGCTGGCGCGGGACCGCTCACTGCGCGCGCTTTGCGGCGTCCGCTTGCGCGCGCTGCCGGCGGCGCCGCCCGCGCCGCGCCGCCGCGCGCCGCCGCCGCCGCTCGTGCTCGGGCTCTCCAGGTTCTCGTCCTCGTCGTCCTCCTCATCGTCGTCGTCGTCCGCCGCGTCCAGGTCCAGCCGCTGCGGCGTGGGGAAGCGGCGGCGCCGGAAGTCCGCCCTCACGCGCTCGCTCTCCGCCGAGTCGGCCATCGCGCCCCCCGCTGCGCCGCGCCGCGCCGCGCCCTCCGCGTCTGCCTGCTGTCGCGCGCGGCGCGGTGCCGCCGCCTGCCGCAGTAAAATACGCGCGGGGGCCTCGTCCGCGACGCGGCGCGGCGTCGCCGACCCCGTCCGGGCGTCCAAAAAGGCGCGCAGGTCGCCTCGGCGGCGCGGCGCGGCGCGGCGCTCTGCGCGGCCTCCTGCGCGGCGGCGCGGGCGCCGGGAGAGGCCCGCGGGGTGGGGCCGCGGTCAGGCCGCGCTCGCTGATCCGCTGCGCGTGGGCCTGCGTGGGGCTGCCTGGGACGCGGCGCGGCGCCGGGTGACGCTCTGGCCTCTTTCTCTCGCCCCAGCTGCGCCCCGCACCGCGGCGCTGCGGGCTCCGACCTGCCACAGTCCTTGCGGCGTACGCCGGCGTCGCCCTGGGCGAATCTCGTCCTCCGCCTGGCGTCCGCGCTGCGCCGCGCCGCGCGCGCCGCGCGCCGCGCGCCGCGCCGCGCCGCGTGGCTTCGTCCCGGCGCCGAGCGTCTTGTCCGCCGCGCTCCCGCAGAAGACGGCGTCCAACAGGGCCAAGACGGCGCTGGAGAACGTCGCACGCGCGGTCGTCACTGGCGACGCCACGCAGCTGCCTGGGCCAGCCTGGCACAACCGTGCTGGGGGTTTAGCAGCCACAGCGGCGAGCTGCAGGGCTCGCGATGGCCACAGCACGCAGAGACAGACCCTGCAGAGCACTGGGACCGGGAGCCCCCAGACTTGTGCGGTCTTGCCACTGCTGGCGCTTGGCCTGGCTGGCTAACGCATCATGATGCCAAGATGACGGTGATGGTGGTGGATGCAGTGGCCGCCATCGCCGCCACCACGACGCAGCCGAGCAGCAGTCAGCGAAGTCCGGCAACCATGGCTGGCCATGTGGAGCGGCGCCTCTCCCCAGCCAGCTAGGCCTGCAGCCGGGCAGTGGCCGCCAGGACGCTCGCGCTCCGCCGATGCCGAGTGTCCCAATCATCGCGGTCACCCTCCGCCGACCTCGACCATCTCCCCCTGCATCGGCAGGCCGACCTCCGAGCCCAGCCTCGGCGCAGCATGGCAATGCCTGCCGCCAGGCGCCAGGCAGGCCCGGCGCAAGTCGGGCAACGGCGCTGGCGCAAGTGGGCCAGGCGCGCGCGCAAGTGGGGCCCGCGGCCCTGCAAGTGGCCAGCCGCGCCCAGCGCCGACGCCGCCGTGCTGCGCGCTTGCGGCTTCCTGCCAGTCACCTTTCGCCCTCGCGCGCAGCCACAGCGCCTCCGCAGCGCGCCTCCGCAGCCGCCGCAGCCGCCGCAGCCGCCGCAGCGCGCCGCGGGCGGGCGGGCCTGCGACAGGGCCTGCCGCCGCGCCGCGCCGCGCCGCCGCGCCGCGCCGCGCAGCGCCGGCAGCGCCGCGCCGCGCAGCGCCGCGAGGGGAAAGGAGCGGAAAGCGAGGAGCGGCGCGGCCATTGCTCCGCGGCTTCGCTCTCCCTCCCTCCCTGCCTCCCAGCTCTCTCTCCCTCCAGGCAGGCAGGCATCCATCTCCGCCGCAGGGGCTCTTTCGCGCGCGGGCGGGCGAGCGAGCGCTGCGCGCGCGCGCGCGCTTCGCAGGCGACTCGCGGCGAGGCGAGGCGAGGCGTCGGGCAGGCTCGGCTCCGCGAGCAGCGCAGCGCAGCGTTGATCGGCGCAGCCAGGGCAGGCCAGGCAGCTTCCGCCTGCTTTCGCCTGCTTTCTTTCTTTCGTTCGTCCGTGGGCCGAGGCAGACCGAAGCGAGGCAGGAGGGGGGCAGCAGGCAGGCGGGTAGGCGCGCGCCAAGCGTCCGCCGCCAGGCCGTGTCGCGCCGCGCCGCGCCGCGTCGCGTCTCGTTGCGTCGGCCAGGCGCGCAGGCGATCGAGGACTTTTCGGATTTCAAATTCAAACGCGCGCTCAGCGCAGCGTCGCGTCCAGCCTCTCTCCTCGCGGCGCGGCCTCAGCGCCGCGCGGCCTCGCGCCGAGCGCAGCGTCCTCGTTCGCTCGCTCGCTCGCTCGCTCGCTCGCTCGCGCGCGCGCTCGCTCGCTCGCGCGCGCCCGCGCCGACGGCCAAGCCTCGCCGCTGTTCGCTGCTGCCTCTGCGGGCCACAGCGCCTCGGCCTGCGGAGTGCGCTGCGCGCCTCTCCGGAGCCTCCTTCCCTCCTGCCCGCGCGAGCCGCGCTCCGGCCTCGCCGCGCCGCCGCGCCGCGCCGCGCAGCGCAGGCGCGCGCGGGCGCCGCGCGCAGCGGCCGCCGCGCCAGCCGCAGCCAGCGCGCGCCCGGCGCCGCCGCGCTGCCGTTGCAGCCAGCCACCAGCCGCGCCAGCCGAGGGCCGCGTGTGCACGCTAGGGTCTACGACAGGTTTTTCCCAGGGGGCAGCGGGGGCAGCGGCGCGCCCTGCAGGCTGCGCGGCCGGCGTCAGTCCAGCCAGCGCGGCAGCGAACTCACTAACCGCGGCGCGCGGCGGCGGCGCGGCGAGCGGCCGGCCGGCGGCGGGCAGGCGGGCAGGCGGCGAGGCGGCAGCGCCGGCGAGGGCTGAGCGAGCGGCGGCGGCGCCCGCAGGCCGGCGGAGGCTGGCCTGAGGGGGCGGCGCAGCGCGAGCCCGCCCGTTGGCCTCGGCTCGGGTATGCCTCGTGCGAAGAGGGGGAATAAACGCGGTGCCGCCGCGCAGCCTGACCAGGAGGCGCTGCAGCAGCTCGACCAGGACGAGGACGGCCTCGCGCAGCACCAAGTGCAGCAGCAGCAGCAGCTGGATCACGTCGATCCGAACCAGCCGCTCCACGTGCCCACACAGCCCCTGCAGCACCTGCAGCAGCAGCAGTTCTCCCATCAGGGCTACCCGCAGCAGCAGCAGCAGCACTTTCAGCAGCAGCAACAACAGCAGCAACCTCAGCAGCAACTCCAGCTCCAGCAGCTCCAGCAGCAGCAGCAAGCCCAGCAGCAGCAGCAGCAGCAGCAGCAGCAGCAGCAGGGCGGCATGCACAGCGGCAACAACGGAGGCATGGCTCCCGACGGCATGGACGGGGCGCCATTAGATGGCGGCATGCCGCCCGACATGAGCGGCGGCGCGGGCGGGCCAGGGCGCCACGCACCCACGCCGCCCGGCCCCGACATGCAGCAGCAGACCTACAACTACCAGCCCAACATGATGTACCACTTCATGGGCCAGCACATGCCGGGCCCCGGGATGTACCCCATGATGAACCCGCTCGGTGCTCCGCCCGGGTACGGCCAAAACGGCCAGGGCGGCCAAATGGACCAGAGCCAGCACTTCGCCCAGTATCCCTTCATGCATCAGGGCGGCATGATGGCCAATCCGTACCTCATGGGCGTCCCACCTACCCAGGACGGCGGTAAGAACGGCCAGGGCGGCAAGAATAACTCCGCCGCCTCAGCCGCCGCTGCTGCCCTTGCCAATCCCTGGGCCGGCATGATGGGAGGCGGCGGCCTCGGCGGTCGCCCCGCCTACCCGTACCCGCACGCAGGCATGCAAGGCGGCATGGGCCTCGGCATGGGCTTCCCCATGGGCATGCCCCAGCCGCAGCCGCAGGTCACCCAGCGCTCCAACTCCAAGCGCAGCAGCATGGACGACGGCGCCTCCAAGCGCGGCGGCGGCGGCGGCAGCGGCAGCAGCAGCGGCGGCGGCAGCGGCGGCGCCAATGGCAACAACGCCCGCCGCAAGCGCTCCAAAAACGGCAGCAACAGCTCCGGCTATCGCGGCGTGTCCTGGCACAAGCGCGACCGCCGCTGGATCGCGCGCGGCTGGGTCAACTCCAAGACCGTCAACCTCGGCTCCTACATGTGGGAGAAGCAGGCCGCGCTCGCCGTCGACTACAAGACGCTCGAGAACACCCCAGAGGCCCAACGATCCGACGTCACCCTCAACTTCCCCACCGTCGAGGAGCGCAAGCAGGTTCTCGAGCAGCTCCTCGACAAGTCCTTCCAGCTCAACCTCACCCACAACCAGACGCGCGGCGTTGAGCCCGATTTCCAGCCCTACCCGGTTGTCCCGGACTACAGCACCTTTCCCGTCGTCGAGCGCATTACCGTGCCCATCGACTCCATCGAGGCGCCCAAGCACCTCCCGCAGCGCCCTGACATGACCATGGGCCAGCCCGGCCACCCGGGTGCCATGCCCCCACACATGTCGCAGTTTGCGCCCGGCCACATGCCGTACCCGCCACACATGCACATGGGCATGCAGCAATTCGGCCACGGCATGGGCGGCTACCCGCACCTGGGCCTTGGGCCCGGCGGTCAGATGCCCGGCGGCATGCCTCCTCACATGCAGGATCCATCAGGCGCGGGTCAGATTGACGAGTGACCCCAGCCGCTCCCGTTTCTTGCAAAAGCAAAAGCACCACCTGAGACTGTTGAAGAGAAGGAAGTGGGCAACGCGAGTATTTTCCTTGGAAGCAAAGCAAAGCCTGCGCACATTCTACATTGAATCGAATTCGGATTTCTTTACCTGTCTCGTGTCTCCATTGCTGACTCGGACAGCCTCGAAGCCCTGCACGCAACGAACTGCACAAGAAAAAAAAACTGAGATCGACCCGGACGCAAGCCAAAAAAAGGCCTGCCTGTGTGTGGTACAATTCCACATTCCAAAGACGTAAAATTTGGATGTTCTTTGCTTCCTTTTCTTTTGTTGAGATTCAGAGAGTGGTACGATTCGTCTGCGCTTTGCCAAATACACGCACGCGAGCCTCGGCGTCGTCTCTCACCTTGTCTTGTTGACCAACCACAATGTTCTGCGACTGCGAGGCCCCGTTTCATGATTGGCCGTTTCCTCGTCGGCCCCTACTTTCATCGGCCGGCCGCTACTTCGCCCTCATCTTTGGTCAGCCGCGAGACACTTGAGACCCGCCTCAAAGGCCTCGAGCGCCTTGCGAAGGATTTCCACGTGCCGGTCGTTGGCCAGCAGGACGGACGCGTAAGCGCGCACGAGCGCCAAGAGGACCACCAACGTGCTCGTCTCGGGCAGCTTGGACATGGCGAGGACCTGGGCGAGAAGCTCGGGGACCGCCTCCGGCGCGGACCGCTGTTCAAGCTGCTGCCAGACGCGGGCCATGTCGCGAATATTGCTGGCCGGGGAGCGGGCCACGCCGACGCGCTGCTCCAGGGCGTCGCCCAGCGAGGCAATCAGATCCGTCGCGCCGCCCTGCGACTGCACCCGCTCGCGCAGCGACTTGCCGGCACGCGCCACGAGCGACTCGCACTGCGCCAGCGACCGGTTGCCAAAATGCGCGCGCCACCCGCGCAGGGCGGCCTCCACGTTCTGCGTGGTGGGCACGGCGCTGCGCTCGATCCAGAGCAGGCGTGTGCTGAGCCCCTTGTCGAGCGCGTCAAAGTCGCGGCGCTCCGGCCCGACCATTTGCCAGCCGCTCGAACTCGCGCCCGAGCGGGGCGGCGCCGGCGGCGGCGTCACATGCTTGCGCTCGTACGTGATGAGCGCGATCTGCGTCTGCGTGTGCACCACCGCCAGCGGCACGGGCGCGTCCAGGACCAGGTCCGCCACATACTGGACGTCGTCATCCTCCACGGTGCGCTGCTGCGCCTGAAGCCGCTTGCGGACCTCGACGAGCGCCTTCTGCACCAGGCAGGTCCGCGTCATGTCAAAGGTGGTCAGCTCCTTGCTGCCTTGCACACCGCGAAAAAGGCGCTCCGGCCGTGCGCGCAGGTGCACCTCGCGGTCCGCCGCGAGGGCGCCCTGCGATTTACCAGACGCTGCCAAGCCCTGCGACGTGGACGCCACCGCCGACGCCATGCCGGAGACCGGCTTGGCAAAGAGCCCGTACAGGCCGGAGCCGACGCCCTCAATGGCGCCCGCCACGCCGCGCGTCTGCCCGCCCTTGAGCGGCTTCGAGATCAGCCCGCTGAAGCCCTGCTTGAAGCCCTCACCAATGTGCCGCCCGCCCTGCGCCAGGCCCTCCTCGAAGGCCTGCGGCTTGGCCGACCGCGCCTTCTTGTAGTCCAGGTCCACCTTGGCCACCGTCGCACCCAGCGAGCCGATCGAGGCCAGCGCCGCGTGAACCGTGTTGCGCGTGCCCAGCGCGCTGAAGAGCTCGCCAGGGTTGCCTGGCAGCGCGTACCCAATAATCGTCAGCACGCGCCGCTGCACCTCGCCACGGTAGTGCATGCGAATGTCACTCAGCAGCGGCGCGCGCGAGGTCACCAAGTGCTCGCGCTCGTACACGTCCAGCCCCACCGGCACCTCCTCGATGTCCGTCACCTTGCTGCGGAAGTAGCTGATGCGCAGCTCCACCTTGCCCAGCGTCAGGCGCCGCACGTATACCACGCTCATGGCGACGGGCTGCGCTGCCAACCCGCGCTCGCTCAGCGCCACCAGGTCCATACTCGTCTCCAGGACCACGCGCGCCGGCTCGCCCGCACGCTGCCGCCGCAGTTGCGCCATCTCCGCGCCGCCGTCCTCGGCGAGCGCGCGCCGCGGCGCCGACATCTGCGCCGCCACCTCCTTGCACGCCGAGACAAAGTCCTCGTCCAGCTGCACGTCCAGCTTCGCCAGCCGCACGCTCAACGCCTCAATGTACCGCACGCGCAGCTGCGTATGCCGCTCCTTCATGTTAAAGTGGATCACCGGCATGGCCGCGTACCGCTGCGCCTCGCCCGGCGACTTGCCCTCTGTCTCCACAAACGACCGCTTCACCAGGTTCGCGTATGTGGGGTCATTCAGGCAGTTGTCCACGCGCAGGCTCTGCAGCATGATCTCCACCGTGCGGTCCAGGCTCGTGTCCAGCAGGTCGAACCGCAGCTTGCCCGTTGCGTACGCCAGCTCCGCCAGCTCGTACCGCGACTTGCGAAAGACCACCGACACGCCCACATCGTCCAGGTCCAGCCGCAGATTCAGCCGCGTCACGCGCGCCTCGCTCGTCGGCTCCGCAGCTGACGAGCTCTTGTGCGCGCCCAGCGACGTCTCCGTCACGCGCACGATGCGGCTGTTTGCGTCCACGTCGACGTTCACGTACACCTTGCGCGCGCCCAAGTTGCGAACCTCGCGCAGCGACTGCGCCTTGAAGGCGACGGCCGCCATCTTGTCCTTCTTCTTGGCGCCTACCGCCTCCTCCGCCTCCTCAATGTCCTCGCGTGCCAGCCGCAGCGCGCCGTCCTCGCTCAGGCTCACGCGAACCTGGCCGCTCTGCTGCGCGGGCGCCACGCCGAACGCCGCGTCCAGGGCCACCTCCTCACCAGTGCGGCCGCCCGTCAACGTCCACCACTCCACGCTCGCCGCGGCCGTGGACTGCGACGCTGTCTCCGCGTTGCCGCCCTGGCTGACCGCCGCCGAGGCCGCCTCCGACATCCCCACGCCCTCGTTCACCAGCGTCCATCCGAGCTGCATGCCGCCCACGCGCACCAGCCGGCGCCGGGCGCCATCGCTCGCCGTGCAGACCACCTGCACGGCGTCGCCGTACCGCAGGACGCGCCCGCCCACCGCAGTCTCGTCCGCGTCCGCATCCTCCTGCGTGAAAAACATCACCGCGGTGGCCTGGCTCCCGCTCACCTCCGCGGGCCACGGCCGCCGCTTTCCAGCGACAACACCGTCGTCCAACACAGACTCCGCCATGAGCGGCGGCGCGCGCGCCACCCACCGCTTGCCCTGCGGGTCCGCCAAAAAGTGCCGCTCGCCCGTGCGCACAAATCGCTCCGCGGGCGGCCCGCCGGCCGCCGCTGCAGCTCGCGTCTGCGGCGGCAGCGCGATCGTCAGCTCATGCCCAATCTGCGTCACGTCCACGGTCGCCGTCACTGGCTTCTGGCCCGCCTCGTAGCCGCCAATCTCCAGCTGCACCACGCGCGCCTTGGTCGGCTCGGCCCACGCGAACGGCGACGACCCATAAGGCTCCACCGCCGTCGGCCCGTCCTCGCCGCTCGCATCCTTCTGCGTGCACTGCAGCTTCTCCAGCGACACGTTCTCGATGCGGTACATGGGGTGCGCGTCGCTGTCCGGACGAAGCACCACCAGCATGGTAGCCTCCACGGCGCCGCGCCGCACTTCCACCACAACGCGCCGGCCGTCCGTCCCGGGCACCGCCACGGAGAATTCGTCCAAGGTGTGGATCGCAAAGGGCGCCGACCACGACGACTGGCCCAGCTGCACCTGGAGCGCCGCGTCCGTCGCCGACTTGAGCGGCTCGTGCCACCACAGCGGCGTCGGCTCGCTGTTCACCACCAGCGGATCCTGATGCGTCTTGGCCTGGATGAGACGCGCCACGATGCCCAGCTGGTTCACCACCACGACGCGTGGTGCCACCGTGCACAGCTTGGTGCGCGCCAGCGTCGGGTGCTCCGACAGAGCCATGACCAATTCATAGAAGGAGTTGTCCGACGGGTCGCTCGACCGCCGGATCGGGAACACGTTACTCGTGCCCACCGTAAAGTCCAGCCGGCATGGCGGCGACCACATCGCCGCCTGATGTACCGCGCCGTCCGGCCCGGCCAGCGCCACGCGGCACGCGTCGAAACCAAACATGCGCGTCGACGTCGACGCAGCGCCCACCACCGGGGCGTGCGCATCCTTGGCGGCCTGCGCCTCCTGGTGCACGGTCTTGCACCGCGTGCGGATCCAGCGCCGCCGACGGATCATGCGCTTCCACGTGTCCTCCGGCGACCATGCCTCCGGCACCAGTGCGCTTGCGTACATCCACCCATCCGCGTCCGTGCCGGGCGCGCTCAGGTCCACCTTCCATTCCGTCTCCCAGGTCCATCCGTCGTCGCCCGCCGGGAGCCGCACGGACTCGCGAGGCCGCTCCTCCGCGCCGTCCTTGGTGCTCCACACGGCGCGCTCGCCCGGCAGCATGCGCTGGAGCCAGCCCTGGCCCACGAACTTGCGCTGGTGCTCCCATGTCTCTTCGACGCTACGCAGCATCGAGCCGCCCACCGCGTCGTCCAGCAGCTGCCTGCCATCCTCGCAGGCCAGCGCGAGATCCAGCCCGGTCCCGTTCACGACCCAGTAAGGCGCGTACATGGTCACACCACGCGCCGTCATGCGCACGCGGAACTCCTGCACGCGCTTCGAGTGCGGATCCTCCACGCCGTACCGGTACGTCTGCACGTTGCGCTCGCTGCTCAGCGGCAGTGCCAGCCGCCGCCCCAGCACGCGCGGCGCTTTCGGAAAGGCAAACTGCACCGCCAGGTGGCGGTAGTCGTCCGCGTATAGCGGCCACACCTCGCCGGGCGCCACCTCCCGCTCCGCCACCACGCTCACCTGAGGCGCCTCCTGGCGGCCTTCGACCTTGACCAGTAGCGCGCGCACCGGAACTGGCAGCTCGTTCTGCACGACCGAGAGCGGCCGAATGTAGACGCGGCACAGCGGCCGGCAAGCCTGGCGCACAATGTCGGCCACCACGACGGCCGACCCGTCCGCCATTTGCAGAGGCCGCAGCGCGTCGCGCGAGCCGTCATCGTCGCTCAGGTCCACCATGGACCAGCTGTCCTGCTCCGTGAGCCGGACCACCAGGTCGCACGACTTCCAGTCATAGTGCGACGGCACGTGGAAACGGTCGCCCGGCTCCACCTTCTCCACGAGCTGCGTCTCGCCGTCCACGAAGACGCCCATGTGCAGCACCATGTCGCACTCGTTGCTGCACACCAGGCCTGACGCCAGCGTCACCGTGAAGCCCTCCTTGCCGTCCTGCGCGTCCTGCGACTGGTGGTGTTCCACCCAGACGCCGTACTGCGCGCTCCCCAGCGGCTGGTCCTTGCGGTCCACGAGCGGCAGCTCCAGGTACTGGTCGCCAAAGCGCAGTTGCAGCCGCATGCTTGCGGTGTGCACCTCGGCGCGTGACCCGGGCGCCACCTCCGTCTCGCCGTTCGCCTGCACCGGTTTGTCTGTCGCGTTCACCACTACGCATCGCCGGTGGTTGCTGAGGCGCAGCGCCTTGGGCGCCGGCCCGGTCCCGGCCACCACCTCCTGCACCTGCACCATGAGCTCCTCGGACTCGTCCAGGATGCGCCGCACGTGGTCCACGTGCAGATTGGCACGCAACGGCCGCCGCGACTGCACGGCGAGGTCCACGCCGTAGTGAGGGTCGTGCGGCAGCGTCTTGAGGTCGCACGAGACGTCGCACGGCTCCACCACGGGCTCCCACGCCATGTTGCCCGTGTTCAGCACGCTCAGATCGACGCCGTGTACGTGGATGGCGCCCTCGAAGGCGCGCCGCGCCCCGGGCGCCGTCGCCCCCTTGGTCTCCCCCGTTGCGATGGAGTTGTCCTGGATGCGCAGCCTAAAGAGCGGCAGGCGAAGCCCGTACACGACGGCATCCAGGCTGCTCACCGTCACCTCGATCGAGAACTTGGTCCCGTCAAAGGCCTCCAGCTCGGGGCCCGAGCTCAGCGCGGTTGACTTGGCGAGTGTCGCCTCGTCCAAGATCGCCTGTTCCACCACGCGTGATGACGGCAGCGACCGTAGGAGCGACATCACCACGCGGCGCACGCGCTTCAGCATCGGCACCTGCAGCTCCACCGACAGGTCATTCACACTCAGCACGAGCGATGACATGAGCCGCACGCCGCTCGCCTGGTACGCCGACTTGAGCACCAGCAGCAGACTCGCCTTTTCCAGAATCGTGTGCTCGCGAACCACCTCTTGCTTGGACCCCAGCACGCACAGGCCGCAGCCAGCGTTCGCCACGGTCAGCCGCACATCGCGTTTCAGCTCCGAAGCCGTCTCGGTGTTCTCGATCATGGCCAGCACCTCGGACCGCACCACGAGCGCCATGCCCGGCACGTCCTCCGGCGCCACCTTGGCGCTCAGCTCCTTGACGCACACGCGCGTCAGCAGCGATCGCGCCGCGCGCGAAGTCTCCGGCGACGGCTGCTCCAGCTCGCGCAGCAGCACGTTGCTCGTGCGCAGGCCCTCCAAGATGGCCTGAAACTCCAGCAGCGCACGCAAGAGCTTCGCCTCATACGTGACCACGGCGGAGTGCACGTCCACCATGAGCTCGGTGCGGGACATCTCGTTCTGCATGCCGGCAAAGACGCCCAGCTGAACATCCTCCACGGTGACCACGGGCTTGACAATGGGCGGATCCGCGGGCCGCATGCGCACGTGGCTGTCCACCTGCGTGCGTCGGGACGCGATGTCCACCTTGTTGGCCTCGCCGTCGTAGTCCACCGCCAGGTTTGACACCGTAATGGTCGCAAAGTGCTCCACCTCGTCCTCTTCGGTGCCCTCGATCGGCGGGCGCTCCAGCCGCAGCAAGATCTCCGCGGACCGCAGACCCAGGACCAGCGCGCTCTTCTCCTCGCTGGCCAGCTCGTATTGTGGCCTCGCTTCGCTCGCCAGCAGCAGGTTCGAGTCCAGCGCCGACTTGAGCTGGTACAGCGACCGTGGGTCCGCGCCAAGCTCCAGCCCCCTCTGCAGGTCCACGTCGACGCGCATGTGCCCGGGCTGCGGGAAGCCGATCGTCACCTCCAGCGGGAATTTGGTCGAGAGGAACTGGAGGTCCTCCAAGTGCAGGCTGATCTGCCCGCTGCCGCCCACCGACATGAGGCCGCCGCCGCCCGTCACCTTGAGATTGCCCAGCTTCGGCCGGAAACTCTCCAGCTCCACCTCCAGCTCGCCGAGCTCCAGCACGAACTTGTCCTCGCCCGCTGTCTCGCTCTCCGTGGCAAGGTGGTCCTCTTCAGCCGCCCCGGCAGCGCCAGCCAGCAGCTCCTGCGCCGCATTGGTGCATGCCAGGAGCGAGCGGACAAGGGTGGACGCCACGGACTGCGAAGTGGGCGTGAGCCGGAAACTCACGGGCGCGCGCGCGGCCGCGCGCACGCAGGCAGACCCGAGCGAGAGGTCCAGCACGGAGCTGCCGCCCTCGCGCGGTCGCCACACGAGAAAATCCTCGCGCGCTCCCTCTTGTTCGGTCTCCGTGTGCAGGATGACGGCGCCGACGCTGAGGCTGTCGCCGGAAAAGTCAATGTCGGACGTCACCAGCTGCACGCCGGCCTCGTTATGGATGTCGCGCGTGACGATGCAGGTCTCCGCCACGTGCACGTGCAGCTGCGGACCGGCGCTCGCGGAAGGCTCGCTCGGCGGGGCCGCGGCCGACGCGCCAACGAGCTCAACCACGGAGCGCGCGGCATTTGTCAGGGTGTGTGCGAGGCTCCGCGTGTCAGGGCTCAAGACCGCCAGCACCTTGCCAACCTCGACGCCCTTGCGCTGGCTGAAGCGGACGTCGTCCACGGCCAGGATCTGGTGCTTGCCGTCCAGGACGACCGAGATGCCCTCCAGCTGAGCGCCCGACGCGCTCATGCGCAGGCCCTTGGCGCGCGCCTCGCACGAGGGCCCGTCCACGGCGAGGAACTCGATCACGAAGGGCGCATCCGGCCTGCGCAGCTTGAGCACGACCGAGGACGCTGGTTGCGACGGCGAGGATGCCGTCGACGAGACCGAAGATGAGGTCGACGTCAGCGACGACTGCGACGAGATGGCGCTCGAGAGCGAAGAGGACGACCCGGGCATGGCGCGCTGCGCAGATCGCAGCGCCGTGGGCGGGGCGGTCTTGCTGGCGAAGAGGTCCGACGGCGGCTGAAAGGCGAAGAGTGCGCGAAAGACGCGCTGGTCCAAAACCAAGTGGATAGGGTCTACGGAAATTACGGCGCCCTCCGTCTCGGACCACTCGACCGCGACGATGTCGCCCTGGCTGGCCTCTTGGTCGGTCAAGAAGAGGAGCTCGCGGTCCGACGAGGACGCCTTGAGCGAGTGCACGCGCGCGTGCAGCGCCGTGGTCGAGTAGTCTGCGTCCACAGCGTCAATCTCGCAGCCCAACAGGAGCGTCGCCTCGCCGCTTCCCTCGACGGACTCGAGCAGTTTGACCGAAAGCAGCTCGGCAGAGAACTGCATGCGCTCCTTGTGGCGCCGGCGCGCCGGCGCGGCCGTGGTGAACTCCGGCGCGCCGGAGGAAGGGCTCGAAGACTCCTGGACGGCGGCATCAGCCAAGGCGTTGGCGTCAGCATTCTCGCCAAGCTTCTGCAGCGCGGCGACCGCCTTGTAGGCGCCTTGCACGAAGCTGGTGGGCACGTTAATGCGCACCGCGCCCACCTTCACACTGGCGGCGCGGCGAAAGCCCTCGAAGATGGGCGACTGCGCCGTGAACGTCTGCACCTTGAGCTTGATGAGCTCACTGCCTTCTTCCGGCGCCCAGACGTCCCGCGCCGCGGCAACGTCGCGGATTGCAAAGGAGCCCGCCTCGAAGTCTAGCGTCGAGTCGAAGGTGCGCTGGATGTAGGTGGTTGTAAGCGTGGTGAGAGACACGCTCGTGTGCATGTACGGCAGCTCGCAGCGGATGGCCGTCTCCTGAATCTCGGCACGCACGCGGAGGCCAATGCGCGCGGCCAGCCTGTGCCGCGCGCCCTCGTCCTCCGGCAGCTCCATGGGTCGCTCCTCATCGCTGCTGCTGCTGCTGCTGCTGCCAGGGTCACCGTCCTGGAGTGCCGGCGCTGTCTGAGAGCCGGCCGCGGGCGCGCGACCTTGCTGCTGCTGCGCAGAGAGCGGCTTGGCGACGTGCGAGAGCGCCTCGAGTGCCTCGAAGTTCACGTGCATTTGGATCGACGGCACCTCGACGGCAACGTCGACACGCGGCAGCGGCTTATCGTCTGCCTCGGCGGCGGCGGCTGTGCAGAGCACGAGCGAGGAGTGAATGTTGACGTGCGAGAGGAGGTCCTGGGACCAGACCACGTCGCCGTGCTCGTTCTCCCGCTCCAGGCGTGCAAGGATCTCGGAGCCCTCCAGCTTCCACGTGTCGCGCGCGTGCTGCGAGAAGTCAAAGTCGCCCAGGCGGAGCTCCAGACGGGGCGCCGTGGGGCTGGTCACGTCGGCCGGGAGCACGAGGCGGGGCGCCTGCAGTCGCACGCTCACGCTCGGCACAGAGCTCAGGTCCACCATCTCCTCGATGGTAGATCCCGAGTACGCCGCGTAATAGGCCTCCCACGCAGACGGCGGTGAGTCCTGGTCGCCGTCCTGTTTGCCGCCGTCCTCGTCATCGTCGCTGTCCACGTCGCTGTCGCCCTCGTCTTGGTCTTGGTCTTGCTGCTGTTGCTGATCGCTCACCGGTGTGTCCAACTTTTCCTCAACGGTGACCACGTCGAGGAGGTGCTGCACGAGCGGCGGGCTGTAGACGAGGCGCAGAGGCTGGTCGAGGCGGCAGTCGACAACAAGCGGGCCATGACGCTTGCCGTCCCGGCGCGTGACGTTGAGAACGACGAGGCGCGGAACATCGGCGTCGGCGGACTCGACTGCCGGGCCGAGCACGTTGCGGTACAGGGTCCCGCGCGTGATCTCGTCCTGCACGAGCAAGGATTCTGCGTCGAGGTGCACCTTTTGCAAGGTGCCCTGAAAGTCGACAGCGCAGGAGAGCTGACCGAGGTGCGCAGTGGCCGCCTCGGTGGCCGAGGCGCCGATGCGCACGTCGACGCTCGCGACGGAGGCGCTAAGTTGCAAGTGCACCTTGGCCAGGTCGAGCACCTCGTCTTCCTCGAGGTCCGGGTCGTAGCCGATCGTGTCGAAGAGGCGATCACGCTCCTCGTCCGTGACCTCGTCACGCAGCGCAGCGAGCGTCTGTGCGCCGCCGTCGCCCTGGGCGTTCTCGTTGCCGCTGCTACCGCCGCCGCCGCCGCCGCCGCCGCCGCCCCACCAGGAGGAGAACCAGCCCTGGTTGGCCTTGGCGGCCTTGGCCGCTTCTTCTGCGCGGCGCTTGCGCACCTCGGGGTCATCCCGGCGTTCTTGGACAGGCCGCGTGGTGTCGCCGAGGCGCATGCGCACCTCCTCGTAGGCGATGCGGCGGAGGCGCACAATGTGCGCAAAGGTGAGCTTCTCGCTGCGCTCCATGAGTGCGAGGCGCTCGCGCTCGCGCGTGCGCAGGTCCGGGAGGTAGCTGCGCGTGGCCTCGAGCGTGCGCTTGAAGAGC
The DNA here is from genome assembly GCA_013306675.1 of Thraustochytrium sp. TN22. Classification (NCBI taxonomy): domain Eukaryota; class Bigyra; order Thraustochytrida; family Thraustochytriidae; genus Thraustochytrium; species Thraustochytrium sp. TN22. Next base: position 32,612 of record JABLUY010000219.1, on the reverse strand, counting down.
TCCAGGTATGGGTCGCGGCAGGCTTTGAACCAGGCGTCCTGCTTGCGGTCGGCGATGCGACGACGCGCCTCGGCGCGGCCCAAGCGCGCGGCGCGCTGCCACTTGGACTCGCGCAGGCGGCGGCCGTGCGCCTTGGCACGACGCGCCATGCGCTGCGCCGTGGGCTGCTCTTTGAGCCCTGCCAGGGCCCGCACCTGCTCGCGCTGCACCTCGAAGCTGGCGGCCTCCATGGTGAGGTCCACCTCGATGCCCTCCGTGGCACGGCCGCCCTTGGGTCCTGGCGGGCCCTTGCGCAAGGTGATCTTGGTCAGGATACTGCGCTGGCGAAAGATCTCCTCCATGTGCGCGCGGCCGTGGTCATCGAGCGGTCCGACGGCAAGCCGCGGATTGCGCACGCGCGCGATCTTGCGAAGCACGCTCGAGTCCTGCACGAAGGCCTCGCGCCAGTTGGCGTCCACAGACAAAAGGGCGACCTCATCCAGGCGCAGCTCGGCCTGCGCGCGCGGGCCCTTGAAGGTCACGCGAATGTTCTCAAGCTCCAGCTGCAGGTTGTCGAGGATCTTGGTGCCGAGCTTGACCCAGAAGCTGGACCCCTCGACGGCGCTGCTGGCGTCCTCGCCGTCCTCGCCTCGCGCCGCGGCGGCTGTCTCGAGGCGCTCGACCTCTGCGAGGCGCTTCATTTTGGACTCGACGCGGTCCTCCGGCTCGCCCTTCTTCGCGGCGGTGGGCGCTGCTGCTCCTGCTGCGACGGCGCCCGCGTCCGCGTCGGCGCGCGCCTCCACCTCGATCCCAGATAGCCGAATCACCACGGGTTTGCTCTGCAGCTTGGACCACGGCACATCGACACTCAGCTTGCCGATCTTGCTGCGCGTGACTTGCGCCTGCAGTCCTAGCAGCTGCTGCAGCGCGTGCGGCTCCAGCTCCAGGTCCTCCAGCTCGATGTGCCCGCTCCACAGCGACACCACCAAGCCCTCCAGGCCAGCATCGTCCACGCACAGATAGTCCTTGGCGTACCGCCGGATCAGCGCCTGCACCGCGCCTTCGAACATGCTGCGCGCCTGCCTGCCTGCCTGCCTGCCCGTCCTCCGCCGCGTGCGGCCCGCCGCCCGCGCTTCGTGCGCCAATCGGATTCTGTTGCCCGTCTCGGCGTTGACGCGAGATCGGTCTCTGAGGCGCAGCAGCTGAGCAGCCTCGTCTCGTCCCGGCGAGTTCATCAACTTCGACTTGGAGGAGAACCACGACGAGGAGGACAAAGGCCCGGAGGAGGAGGAAGAGGCCCAGACCAAGACAAGACACCGGCAAGACAGTCTTCTCTTTACGTGAAGCTGGGTAACTAGTGCTATCACGGGTGGTGGTGGCGGTGCAGGCGGCTTCTCCAGAGGCTGGCTCGCTTGCAGGACCGAGGCTCTGCTGGAAGCTCGCGCGAGCGACTGTGCCACCTGTGCGTGCGAGAGCCTCGCCGCACGGAAGAGAGAGCCGTGGTTGCCTTGAACCAAGTGGCGGATGCTTATGACCCGGCGAGCACAAAGATGTGGCGGGAGCGGTTGAGCAGGCGCAGGTCGACCATGGCGCGGTACGCGTGCTCGAGGTGCGTGACGTACGAGTGCAGATCAAAGAGGGGCGGGTGGGCGGCGAGCAGGTCGCGTTGCAGACGACGAAGCGCCGAGGCGAGATTCGGATGCGAGGCGATGCGGACGGCCGTGTCGATGAAGGCCTTGGCGGAGTGCACGACGAGGTGGTCGGCGAGACCGAGGCTGCTGAGCAGCGAGGCGGCGACGCGGGCCGCGAAGGCGTCGCCGGCGAGCGTGAGCACGGGCAGGCCGCCGCGCAGGGCATCCGTGGCGGTGGAGTGCGCGCCGTAGACCAGGGTGTCGAGGAAGAGATGGGCGCAGGCGTGGCGCGCGACATGGTCGGCCTTGGAGACGCGCCTGGCGTAGCGCAGGCGGGTCGGGTCGACGCCCCGCGCACGGGCCTCGCGGGCGAGCGTCTCACGCGTCAGCGTCGGGTCGTGGCGCCGTGAGGGGTCGAGCAGCCAGAGCACGCTGCCCGGCACGCGGCGCAAGATCTGCATCCAGGCCTCGAAGGAGAGCGGCTCGTGCTTGTCAACCTTGTTGAAGTTGGCGAACACAAAGCCGGCGTCCTGGACCTCGGGCGCAACGTCTTCGCAGGAGCGCCGATCCTGGGCGTCCAGCAGAGTCTTGGTGTACGTGTTGACCTGGTAGGTGTGCGGCAGGAGCACGAGGCGCTCAGAGAAGTGCGGGCTAAGCTCAGCGAGCGGGCTGACCACAGGGTCGCCGATGAAGTAGTCGATGAAGGAGGCACCGGAGGTGCCGGCGTAGACGAGGAAGTTGACAATGACCGGGCTGGGTCTGGCCACGGTGATTTCGGGGCGCCCCCCACGCGTGAAGCCCTGCATGTCCATGAGGACCTCGACGCCAAGGTCGTCGCGGATGTGGCGGATGCTGTCAGCGTGGGAGGTGGCCACCAGGTCGACGAAGCGCGCACCGGCGGCCTCGATGCGCCGGCGGAAAGGGGAGCCATCATCCTTGCCGTAGCTGAGCGTGATGGACTCGACGCGACCGTAGGCGTTGTGCAAGTCGAAGAGGTCCTCGCACAGGTGCGCGGTGGGGTGGTCGTTGAAGTCGTACGAGAGGTAGCCCACGCGAACGCGCGTGCCCGTGCGCGCGAGCGCCGGCCGGCGCCCCGGCGGGCCGTACTGCGCCGCGTGTGCGCGCGCGAGGCGCAGGCGGAACTCGTACGGGAAGCTGCGCAGAAGCGAGTCGAAGGGCAGAAGTGAGGGCGCTTGCCCTCTGCGCAGTTGGCGGGCGTCCACGTTGGCCTGGAGCCAGGCCGTCTCGTGGTCAAAGTCCGTCCAGTCGCAGGAGATGCGGCGCGTGACCGCGATGAGCGAACGCACCTGCACATCCAGATCGCCCTTTTCCTCGGGCGGCGCCTCGTGCAGCGCCTGCAGGTAGCTCGCGATGGCGCGGTGCGCATCGCCCGTCTCGGTCCAGGCGGTGCCGAGGTTCATGAGCGCCATGCGCCGGTTCTCGGAACCGGGCGCCGCGAGGTCCACCACCTGCCGATAGCGCGTGATGGCCTCGGGTAGCATCTGGTGCTCGTGAAAGAGCGCAGCGATGTTGATGATGGGCGAGATGAAACGCGGATTGAGATCCACCGAGCGCTGGTAGGCGTGCAGGGCGGCCTCGTGCAGGCCCAGGTTCTTGCAGGTGACGCCCAAGTTGAACCAGACCTCGCCGACATTCAACTGGTCGTCGAGCGCGAGCGCACGCTCATATGCCTCCTTGGCGTCCTGCTCGTGCGCACGCCCGCGTCGGTGGTGCGTGAGCCCGAGATTATTGTACACGTGGGCGAGGACGGTGCGGCGCCAGTCCTCGGCCGGGTTGCGGCGCTCGTTGCCGAGGTCGGCAGCGCCCTCTAGCAGGCGCAGCGCCGCATCAAGATTGCCCAGGTCGGATTCCACGCGGCCCAGGTTGTTGAGAACCACAGTGCGCGCATGGTCGCTCTGCAGGACCTCCAGCAGAAGATAGTAGGGTTTCCGCGCGACTTGGACGGGGCCGTGCTCGTGCAGCATGGTCGCCGCGAGGACGAGGTCTGCGTCCGACTCGCAGTCGGCGCCGGGGCTCTGGCACGCCTCCACGGCGCGCAGGACCTCGGCCGCCTGCTTCTCTGGCGTTGGGAGCGCCTGCACGCGCTCCTGCAGCGTGAACCCGCCTCCAACGGCGACGGCCATGGCCATGGCCATGGCCATGGCCACCGTCGTGGCCTTTGCCATGGCGGGGGTTGTGGTCCCGCTGCGGCGGCGGCGCCTGCCCTGGGCGAGGCCGCGCATGGGCACTCCGTGGCGCTCGAATGTCCGAGCAACCTCGGACTGCTCCTCGCGCGTCCCAACCGCGTGGAGAGAGCGCGCTGCGCAGACAACTTGAAGAGCATCACACAGGGACAAGCCAAGTCGTGCACGAGTCGAACGCGAGTCGATTCGATGTCAAATCTCACAAAGCAGCGGCATTGCGGCAAAAGACGGTGATCGTCCGCCAATCCTCTTCCGTCCTTTCAGTTGATGACGGGGGAAAGCAACGCGAGAGCTGGCCTTGGTCTTCTTTGGGGCACTGCAACGACCAAAGAGTCGTGCAGGGTTCTCCGTGCTCTGTGCGCGGCTGTGGACTCCAGAGTCGTGACTCAAAGATCGATCTGTGCTTTTCATGCGTCCGGACTGTGAGAAGAGTCACAGGCAAGCATCTTCAGGGCAGCCCTCGCATTATCCTGCAACGCCCCGTGTAGACACATCAGTACGTGCCAGGCTAGGTCGGCCTGCGGCTTCGGGCTGAGACGCATCGCTGCGCGAATGCCTTCGTCGGCCCCAGCTTCTGGCTAAGGATCACCTTGTTGCGCTCGTCGTCGTCGGCGAGCGCATGCACAGCCCAACCGGCCCGGGGGGGGGGCTGCTGCCCGCGCAGCAATCGTAACTCAACTTGAAGTCTGCTCAGCGAAAAGGTGAGAATGGGGTCGTGGCGGCTAGGCCTGAGCTGCTCAGCCTGACTTGGCGTGCATGCATCATGGCAGTGGCAGGGAGTCACTGTTCGAGTCACATCAATCCATACTATCCAAGTTATTCAGAGGCGCGAGTTGTAGTGGATCTGAAAGCCCAGAGCGTGGAGGCCGAGGTAGGCTAGGAGGGTCTTGAGAAGAAGCTTGAGCGCCGGGATGGGGAGGTTGACCATGTGCTCGACGTGGTGGTTGCCGAAGAGGCGCACGAGGGCCTGCTTGAAAGGCGTGTAGGGCGGGAAGCGGGCCTGGAGGAAGGGCTTGAGGAAGAAGGCCTGGTCAAGCGCCTGGCTCTTCTCGAGGACGGCCTTCTCGTGCGTGAAGCAGTTGAAGCTGCGCTCGCCGTGGTAGGAGCCCATGCCGGAGTGGCCGACGCCGCCAAAGGGCAAGTCGTGGTTGACAAGGTGCATGAGGTTGTCGTTGATGCAGAGGCCGCCGGAGGTGGTGCGCGTCTTGATCTGGCGCACGAAGTCGGCGTCGGAGCCGTAGGCGTAAAAGGCGAGCGGCTTGCCGGTGATGAGGTTGCGCGTGAAGTGGATGACCTCCTCGAGGTCGTTGTAGCGGTAGCACGGGAGGAGCGGGCCAAAGAGCTCGTCCTGCATGAGCGAGGACGCGCGAAAGGAGGCCATGTCGCGGCCGAAGTCAAACACGGAGGGCTCCACGTAGCGCTCGTCGGCCTTGGTGCTGCCGCCGAACACGAGGTAGTCCTCGTTCTCGGCAACGAGCTTGTTGAGGCGGCGAAACGCGGAGTCGTTGATGAGGCGGCCAAAGTAGGGCGAGGTGCGCGCGTCGGCGCCGTAGAACTCCTTGACGGTGCTACGCAGCTGCTTGAAGAAGGCATCGGCGACGTCGGCGTGCACCATGCAAAAGTCGGGGCGCACGCAGGTCTGCCCACCGTTGACGAAGGTGCCCCAGACGAGGCGCTTGGCGGTGTGCTCGAGGTTGGCGGAGCGGTCCACGATGCAGGGCGACTTGCCGCCGAGCTCCAGCACGCAGGGCGTGAGGTGCTCGGCCGCGGCCTTGGCGACGATGCGGCCGACGTAGGCGGAGCCGGTGAAGAAGATGAGCTCGAAGCGTTGCTCCAGCAGCGCCGAGGTGATGTTGCGGTTGCCCTCGATGACGCGGATGCAGTCGCGGTCCAGGTAGCGGCCCACAACGCGCGCCAGCGCGTGGCTCGAGTTCACTGCGTAGCTGCCGGGCTTGAGCACGGCGCAGTTGCCGCCAGCGATGGCGCCTACGAGCGGCGCCAGCGACAGCTGCATCGGGTAGTTCCAGGCGCCCATGATGAGCACGACGCCGAGCGGGTCGCGCTGCGTTGTGGACCAGGACGGGATGTTGAGCGCCGAGTTGTTGGTCTTTTTGGGCTGCATCCACTGGTCCAGATTGGCCAGCGCCGTCTCCAGCTCCGCCCGAATCAGCCCCAGCTCCGTCGCAAAGCCCTCGAACGGCGACTTGTGCAGGTCTGCGTACATGGCTTCGCAGAGCTCCTCCTCGCACTCATCCATCATGCGTTGGAACTGCCGCAGCTGCTGCACGCGCCATTCTCGCGAGAAGGTCTTCTCCGTCGCGTACGTCTTCTTGAGGCCCTCCACGATGCCCGCCACGTCCTCCGGCTGCAGGTCCTCCTCGCCCTTGAGCTCCGCGGGCCCGCTGTTGCCGTAGCGGCTCACGCGGTCCGGCGCCGCCATCTTGCCTGCCTGCTGCGCTGTCACCTGCTGTCCGCTGCCGCCCCCGCTCCTGCTGCTGCTGCTGCTGCTGCTGCTGCACGTGCTCGTGCTCGTGCTCGTGCTCGGCGCCTTGCAATCAATGGCGATCCCGGACTGCTGCAGGCTGCAGCCGCGCCTGCAGGGCTGCCGCGCCGCTCTGGCCTTCGCGCAACGCGACGCATCGGTAGGTATGTCCCAGGGCAGCGACCCAACGCGCAAACACTCGATGCAATCATTGTGGTGCACTCGTGTGTGACGCAGTGGCATGCAGTGCCACAATGCCACGTGCCCACTGCCAGAGCAAGCAAGCAAGCAAGCTAGCTAGGTAGCTCTTAGCTAGCGCACGAGGTCCAGTCCTCGTAGGTTAGAATGGGCGCGTGCACGGCAGCGCAGCAGCGGCCGGCCCGGCCCGGCTTGTCATGTCTTTGATTTCTCTCAGCTCTTCGACAGTGGCCAGCGAAGGACGAAACGTCGTGGACGGGTCAGCGACAGTCGCGGCACGATGATGATGCACCAAGCCAGCCCAGTCTCACTGATGAAAGTCCTCTCCTTGATGCGGGACTTTTTGCTGCTTCTTGGCAGCATGCACCTTGGCATGGAAGCTTGTGGCAGCGAGGAGCATTCACTCGCGGCGCGATCATGATGCAGTCAAACCATGGAACTGGAAATAATCCTAACTCACAGTCAACGTCAAGTGCCGCTGCCACCGAACATGGACTTTTGCTGCTTCTTGGCAGCGCCGCGCTTGCGAGAGTGGTTCGCGACACGAGCCTTTTGCTGATCCTTGCGGCGACGAGCATTGGCGACAGACTTGGCGCTTGGCGGACCGTTCGTGGACTCGCCGTCCTTGGCGCCGCCCTTGTTGTCCTTGGCATCCCCTGACTTCTTGCCATCTGCCGGGCCGGCGTTGTTACTATTGCTGCCATCGTTGCCGCCGCCGCGCGGCCCGCGACGGCGGTTCTTGGGCTTGGTACTGGCAGGTGGCGCGACGAGGTGGTTGAGGTTGGGCTTGAGCATGTCTTGGACGCCGGGGTCCTCGGGCTCCTTGATGGCCTTGCCGCTGGCGTCGCGGCGGACGCCGTCAATGTCGCGCATGCCGGGCTTCCAGGTGGCGGCGTCGAAGGGCTTCTCGGCTAAGTTGCCGTCGTCGCCGACCTCAAAGCCGGTGTCGTCGTAGGCGTCGTCATACTCGTCGTCGTAGGCATCGTAGCCTGCGGCGGCGGCGCGAATGCGCTCCTTGAGCATGCGCATCTCGGCATCGTCATCATCGTCATCGTCGTCGTAGCCGGCGTTGGCGCCGACACCTGGGTCCTCCCTGGCACCGCGCCGGCCGTCAAACTGCGCAAAGAGCTCCTCGGCGGACTCCGGCCCGCGGTCGACGGGGCGCAGCGGCGCGCGCTCGAGCGAGGCGTCGAGGTGGGCGACCTGCGGCGGCAGGTCGCCCTCCAGGACGGCCTGAATGGCGCCCTCGACGTGGCCACCCTTGGCCGCGAGGAGCTGCTCAATGTAGAAGGTACCGAGGTCTGGCAAGACGTCCTTGACGCGCTGCACCTTGCTGGCGAGGTCCTTGGCGCGCTTGGCTTCGGCCTGGCGCGCACGGTGCTCGGCGCCGTGGGCCTGGCGCGAGGCGCCCGCGCCGGCGCCGGTGTCGGCGTTGCTGAGGCGCAGGGAGCCGAGCGAGACGCCGGCGCTGCGCGAGGCGGGCCCGCCCGTCTCTGCGTCAAGGTGGTCGCGTGCCTCGCGAACCTCGGCCAGGACGGCCTCGGCGTGCTCAATGCGCTCGGCGTAGTCCATGGCAAAGACCTCCTCGGCCAGCTGGTCGAGGCGGCGCTGCAGGTCGTAGGCGCGGTCGTAGTCGATGAGGCAGGCCACAGCGGCGGTCTCGGCGTCACTGTCGCTGTCGCCGCGCGAGCCGGATTGGTCGTCGCCTTGGTCCTGATCGGTCTGCAGCGAGGTGAGCAGGAGGTCCAGGAGCGCCTCGATGCGCTCGTCGGTGCGCGTGGGCAGCTCGAGCGCGAGCTGCTGCTCGTCTGGTATGCCGTCGGCCACGAGGATGACGCGCAGCGGCTCCCAGAAGCGGTACCAGAGCGCCATGTGCAGGAGCGCGAGCCAGCCGCGGCGGATGTCGGCGAGGCGCGCTTCGACGAGCGCGTCGCGCTGGCGCGTCGGCCCTGGCGACAACGCACGCACCACGGCCCCGTAGCCGGAGAGCAGCGCCAGCAGGTGGTCGCGCGCCGCCCAGGCCGCGCCCAAGAACCGGCTCGCCTCGCGCAGGCCGAGGCAGGCTACCACCGCCGCCAGCGTGTTCATGACGTCGCGCAGGTACGCGGAGCTATCCTCAACGTCGACCTCATCTGTTCCCGGCGCGCCGCCGGCGCCGCCGGCGCCGTCTTCCTCGTCCTCGTGCTCAGCGAGCTGGCGCACCAAAACGGGAAGGACCTCATCGCGCACGCCTGCGAGCGCGCGCGCCAGGTCGGCGGCGAGCGCCTCGCTGAGCTCCAGCATGCGGCGCACCACGCGCGCGCACTCGCTAGGGAAGCGGCGCCCGTAGAGTACGCAGAGGTCGAGCACGCGCGGCGCCGTGAGAAAGCCGGCCGCCTTGAGCTCCATGCCCACCGTGTTTGCCGTCTGTTCGTCCGCGGCGCGCAGCTCGCGCAGGCCGGCCTCATCCAGCACCGCGCGGTGCACGCAGGCGAAGACGAGGTGCTCCAGCTCGCGCTCCGCCTCAAGCAGCGGGCGCGCGGCCTCCTCGTCCCACGGCCGCCGTCGCGTCTCCAGATAGGTGTCCAGGAACTCGCGCAGCTCCTCATTGTACAGCACCACCGCGAAAAAGTCCACAAACGGTAGGCGCAGCAGCACGTCCAGCCCGCGCCGCGACACCTCCACGATGCCGCGGTCGGCCTCCTCGCCGCCGCGCAGCCCGGCCTCGCTCGCCACTGCATCCAGGCTGCCGCTGTCATTGTCCTGCTCCGCGAACGGCACCAGCACCAGCCCGTGCGCGCGGGCCGCTGCCTCTGCGCGGCCGCGCAGCGCCATCCTCCTCCTCCTCCTCTCGCCGCCGCCGCCGCCGCCGCCGCCAAGCTTTGCGTTCCTGATTTGGTCTTGGCCTGTGGAGCTCTGCTGCTACCCGGGCCACCAAGGAGGCGGAGGAGGACGAGGACGAGGACGAGGACGATAAGGACGAGGACGAGAATAAGGACGAGGACGAGGGCGAGGAGGTGCGAGGAGGTGCGAGGAGGTCGAGAGGGAGGACAAGGTTGAGGAGGTGGAGGTGGAGGTCGAGGTCGAGGTGGAGGTCGAGGTCGAGGTCGAGGTCGAGGTCGAGGTCGAGGTGGAGGTCGAGGTCGAGGTCGAGGTGGAGGTCGAGGTCGAGGTCGAGGTGAGGTCGAGGTCGAGGTCGAGCAAGGGCAACTCAGCTACTTCGCGCCCAGCTCGGCATAAAGCACTTGACATGAACTTGATTTCGATGGCTCTCTCCCATGATCCATTCGCCCAGGTGTTCGAGCATGCGCTACGCGCATCAAGCGCTCCGAGCCAGCGGCTGGATGGATGGTAAATACGTCACTAGCTGATGTTGATGATTTTCATGTTAGGCTAATGTACTGGAGGCGGCCGCTGTTCGTGCGAGCTGCATGCAAAGCCGCGATGGAGCTCTTGCTGTGTGGGCGGTCTGCGCGTGTGTATTTCCATTCACGCGCTGGGTAAAGTCCGAGATTCTCTGACTCTGTCTGTCTGCCTGTTTGTCACGGTCACCATGCAAGCCGTCAGAAATCTGTGCGGGGCAGGCGCTCACCGCAAGTCTGACATCTCCGCTCGACCCGGTAGCAGCCTGGGATGACGCACGGGACCCAGAAGAGCGGCCAAAATATGAGCAGCAGGACCACCGACCACATGACCTGGCTTGCGCTCATTTGGCGCGAAGTCTTGACGTTGGCGTGCGTGCCACACGAGCACAACGGCCCGGTCTCAACCTGGGTTGCCGTCTCTTGGCCGTCCGCGATCACGAACGACCCATGCTGCCTCAAGGCCCTCGGCTCTTGGTGTTTTGGCGGCAGCTGCTGCGGCAGCTGCTGCGGCGGTTGCTGCGACTGCTGCTGCTGCTGCGGCTGCAACAGTTGCTGTTGCCGGTATTGCTGGTACAGTTCCTGGAAGCCGTCGTCCTGCCCGCTCGCTCTTGCGAGCGGCTGCGCCACGGGCGCTGCCGTGTACACGTAGCCCTCCTGCGAGCCCCCCTGCACCGGTTTTGCGACGGCGATGGGCTCCGCGCGCAGCATCTTCTCGCTTTGTCTGTGTCTGCCAGTTCTCCTCGTTCGCGCTCTGCGCGTCCGCCCCGTGGCAGCTCGCCCGCGGGGCTGGCCTGCAGGCCGACCAGGCGCACGACCCGCGACGTCCTCCGGCTCCCGCCGCGCACCGCACCCCGCGCGTCGTGCCCGGGCTCGCTCTCGCTTCGGAGCGAGCACCGGCAGCTCTCCCTCGTTCGGGTTCTGCCTCCGGCTCGTGCATGTCCGATTCGCTGGCCGGTGCTCGACGCCTAGGCCCGCTTCGAGTCGTCTACTCGCCGGTGCCCGATTCGCGGCCACCCGGATCCTCGCGCCTCGCGCTCGACCCGGCCGTCGCTGCCCGCCGCGCCGGCCTCGCGGCTCGCGCCCCGCTCCTCGCGCGCCGCGGCCTGCCCGCCTGCCCGCGCGCGCCGCCCGGGCGCCGCGCCGCGCGCGCGCCCCGCGGGCGGCGGCCTCCGCTCGCGGCCGCGCGCGCGCCGCCACTGCGCGCGCCACTTCCGGCGGCACTGCGCGCGCGTCTGTCCCGCGCGCGCCTTCCCGCACGCGAGCCCGCGTTGTTCAACTCCAAGACGACTGACCGCGACTCGCTCTGCGCGGGGCGGGCCGCGCCCAGGCCGGCCGCGCGCGCCTCGCCTGGCAGCCGCGCGCCGCGCCTCGCCCGCCGGCCCGAGTCCCGCCGCGCTGCATCCGCGCTGCCCTGCGGCGCCCATGCCGGCCATGAGGGGGCAGGCCAGGCAGGCCGGCAGGCAGGCCGTCATCGCGCGCGGCGTGGCGCCGGCCTGCGCGTTGTCGGCCGTAGCCTGGGCTGCCCTGGCCGCGCCGCCGCCGGCCACGGCACCCGCGCCGACTCGAGCGCCGACTCCGGCGAGGTCGCGGGCCACCTCGTGCGAGGGTCCTCTCAGCCAGAGCTCCGACCCGGTCGAACGTACGTCACGTGACACGCGCGGCGTCGTCCATCGCGCCGGTCGCGCCGCGCCCGTGCTCCCCTCGCGCTCCGCTCGCGGCCCGCCGGCGGCGCGCGAGTCAAGAGCGGCGCCGCCGGCCTGGGGCGCCTGCGGCCATCTTCGAGGCCTCCGACTCCAGGTACGCCCAGTACTGGCAGTACTACGACTACTACCTTGACAGCGGCGCGGCGCACGAAGTCCGACTCGCACTCGCCGCTGATTTGACTGCCAGTGCCCGCGTACTGGAAGGAGAGGGCGCCGGGCACCACGGCCAGCCTGCGTGGGTGGAAGCTGCCGGGCAACTTGGAGGCCGGCGCCGCGGCCGGGTTGATGTCGTTGCTCAAGTTGGTGCTGCGCGGCGAGGACGGTGGACACGCTGCGCTCGCGGCGCGGCCAGGCACGGCGGGCGGGCGGGCGTCATCTGGCAGGGCTGCAGGGCAGCGCCGCGGGCAGCTCGCTGAGCTGGCCGGCCGGCCGGCCAGCCGTGCAGGCCTGCAGCCCGCGCACCGGCAGCCGGGAATCGTCGACAGCGCAGCATCCGTTTGATCGCGCGCGCAGAAGCGTGAATCAGATGCCTTGCGTGCGTTGCGAGGGTTGCGAGGCGCGGAATGAGCGCGCGCGCACAGCCTTTCACTTACTATTAGGCCGAGGAGGTGATCTGATCAGTGGCCGGCCCGGCCAGGCCGATCACACAAGACCGTGGCACTTCGATCACGGCCCTCCCCGGCGTCGCGTTGACCAGCCAGTCTGCGTGGGAAATCTCGCGCGGAGCTCCGGCCAGCGAGGCGCGCGGCGCCGCTCGAGCCGCGAGCCGCGAGCCGCGAGCCGCGAGCCGCGAGCCGCAGCCTGAGCTGGCCTGCGAGCCACCGCCGGTCCGGCAACGTGCAGTGCACGCCGCATGGTCGCTGCTTCGAGGCACTCGGCTACTTCCGGCTCGTCAACGCGGCGCGCGCCGACCTGAGCGTGTCCTGCCACTGGCACCGGCAGGTCGGCGCCCAGGAAGTCTGCAGCGCGGCGCTCGAGCCGAGCCACGTGCATGCGAGCTGAGCAGGGCTCGGCAGACTCGGCAGACTCGGCAGGCTCTGCCTCTGCAAGGTCGGCGAGGTCTGCGAGCGCCTGGGCGCCGTCGGAGGAGCCTGGGAGCGCAGCTTCAAAGGGGGCGTGGACCATTGCTCACGCGGAGCACACCATCGTCAACCCGGAGCTCGCACTAACATAAGATTGTCCGGATGAGTTGGAAGCCTCTAGTTGGCGACCGGAAGTTTCGTCCAAATTGGCTGGCCTGGCGAAGGAGCCGAAGAGCGCAAATCTGAGAGCAAGCAAGCACCTTTGCAGTGTGTGCTACCTCTCTGCTGTTTGACGCAGGGTGTCGCGTGCTTGCTCCAAATCCTACTCATCTTGCAAGCGGCGCCTCGTCAACGCCCTGCCTGCGAGGCCGTCCTGCGAGGATGGCCAAGGCCACCGGTGAGTGCAAAATGGTTAGCTCAGGCTATGCTCTCACCGCCAGTCTTGGGTGATGCTTCGATCGTGGCTGCCTAGCCTCGAGCGCGGCGGGCCAACATGGATGGTCAGCCCGCGTGACGCGGGCTGTCGTCACGGTAGCAAGCCGAATTAGCACTTAAAGCGACCTCAGTGCGCGACATCGGAGCGACCGGGCCCGGAACCGCCTCAGCTACCTGCTCAGCATGGCATGCAAGGCAAGCCGCCACACACCATCGCGTTGAGGATGCTTGTCGTCCAGACAGAGGGAGCACAAGATTTTATCGCATCAACCGACGCCAGGCTTTTCTCTGGCTTGCAGCAAGGGATGATGTTTGCGTGCGCTGCGGCTCTGCGTGGATTGCGGCTTGCGTGCGCTTGCGTCTCGCCACAAACGAGATCCTGCTCGTGGCAATGGCAAGGAAAGTCGCGTAGCCCATGGACTCGGGCCGGCGGTGCGAGATTTCGGTCGATTTCCCAGCGGTCGCGGTGCAAGCAGCAATGCCAGAAGATCGATCGACGCGTTCTTGCTCCGTGCTCCTTTCAAGGCAGGGGAATGAATTCCCGCGCTGCGGCCGCGCTGAAGCACGGCTTGGGCATCATCATCCGAGCGAGTCGAGTCGGGCTCAAGCGAGATGCTCTTCTCGTGTCACACGGCGGACAAACGGCTTGAGCATCAGCTAGCTAGTCGAGTCAATTCGGACACGTGCGAGACTCTCCGCCCAGGACCCGAGGCAAAGAGGCACTTCCCTGTAGCTACCCGGGCCATCGCGTTGAGGATGGCCGCCGCGCGCCGAGGCAGCGCAAGATGCTGGTCGCAAGCGCAAATCATCGACACGATCATTCTGCACGGAGACACCTTAGGTTCGCGCGCACGTTGGCTGCACGTGGAGCACGGCTTGAGCATCATCCGGACGAGTTGAGTCGGGCGCAAGCGAGGCCCACTCGAGCTCGGGAAGGTTCTTCACCAGCCCTGAATGCCCGGGCCATCGCGTTGAGGATGGCCGCCACGCGCCGAGGATGCGATCATTCTTTACGGAGACACTTCAGGTCTGCGCGCGCGTTGGCTGCGCGCGTGGAGCACATGGCTCGAGGCGAGGTGAGTCGGGCCCAAGCGAAACTCTAACGTCAGGCGCACTCGAGGCCAGGAAGGCTGTTCAAGAGCCCTGAAGTTCCGGGCCATCGCGCCGCGCGGAAGCAGCGCAAGTTTCTGGTCGCAGGTGCAAGCGTCGATACGATCGCACAGGTTCCTTCGTTCTTTACGCTTCATTCTTTACGCTTCATTCTTTACGGAGACAGATATTCATCAGCAGGAGCGCTTTGCGTGCGCTGCTGCGGCTGCGCGTGCACTACGGCTTGCGCATCATCGGTGTTCAGCAGTCATCGCCCTGCACGAAGCGCGCGTTGCCGCAGTTGCTGCAAACGAAGACCTGCTTGTAGCACGAGGGGATGAGAAAGGGCAGAAACGCGAGCGGCCAAAAGAAGATGAGCAACATGACGAACCAGAAGACCTGCTGGCACGAGAGCGTCCTGGAGCCCGCGACGACCACCGCCTCCGCGTGGCAAAACGGGCACGGCCCGCTCGTACCAAAGGGCAGCGCGCCGCTCCTCGAGGTGACGGTGACCTGCTGCACATAGCCGTTCGGCGACTGGAACTGGGGCGACACGTACTGCTGCTGCACGTACCCGCCAGGCTGCTGCGCGTACGCCGACTGCTGCACCGGCTGCGCCATGTACACCTGCGAGCTGCCGCCGTCCTTCACCGGCACGGCCACGACCTCCTTCTGGAGCGACATGCTCTCGCCGCGCAGCCGCGCGCGGGCGGACGAGCGGGCGGACGAGCGGGCGAACGAGCGCGGCGGCGAGCGCGGCGAGCTAGCTAGCTGGCGAGCGAGCGAGCGAGCGCGCGCGCGGGCGGGCGGCGCGGCGAGCGCGGGGGACGGCGAACTTGGTCTGCCGCTCGCGCGAGCAGCCGCACTTGCCGACTTGCGCCGCGCGCCTGCGCCGCCGCAAGTGGATTAAGCCGCTTTCCCGCCCTTGCGCAAGGGCTTGCGCCCGCTTTGCGCGACTTGCGCTGGCTCGTCGCGGCGGCCGACCACGACAGGCGGCCACACACACTCTCTCAGCTCAGCACGTGCTGCGGCGCTGGACTCGGAGGCGGACCCGGGCTCGGAGGCGAGGGACCGCGGCGCGGCTTCGTCTCGGTCACGGTCTGGCCGGCTGGCCGTGGCGAGCGGGAGAGCGGCGGGAGTAAACTAGGCTAGAGGACATCGACGCCGAATGGGGAGGGAGAGTTGCCGATGCACGTGCCGCCTGGAACCGGTTGATGGCCATGTGTCGCCGACGGCCATGTGTCGCCGTGTGTCACACGAGCATGGCCGACATCAGTGGGTACAGGCATGTTGCGCGTCGTAGAAGGACGTCGAGCGGCGCCTCGCACTGGCTCGCACGCCTCGCACTGGCAGCTGGCCAATGGTGCCTGACAGTGATGATGACTCGCAGCTCTAGCTGGAGCCTTCGCCCAGGCCTTGATCCGCACCTTCTCGTGCAGTGGCAGAGCTTACCTTTGCCCAGGTCGCCAGCCTTCGTCCAGCGGCCGTCGCCCTCTCCGAGCGTCTCGTGTCCGTCTCGTCCACGGCGTGCAGGTCTCACCGTTGACTTGGTTTTCGTCATGCCGGATCTCGTTTCCTGCAGGCCCAAGACGACGACTCGACGTCGCTCATGGCGGAGGCGGCGGGCCCCGCGGCGGGCGGCGGCACCGCGGCCGGCACCGCGGCCGGCGCCGGCGGCGCCGGCGCCGGCGGCGCGAACAGCAGCCCGCTGGTGTCGCTGACCGGCGGGCTGCTGGGGTTCCAGCGCGACATGGCGGCGGCGGCGCTGGGCGCGGAGGACTCGCTGACGGTCTGCGCGCGTGGGCTCGGGCTGCACGTGCTGCTGACCAAGGCGGTGCAGCTGTACTGCCAGCGCGTGGACCACGCCCGCGCCGTGGGGCGAGCGCGGGTGCCGCTCGTCTTCGTGGTGAACGCCTCGGAGCAGGCCGAGGCGCTGCAGCGCGCCGTGGTGGAGCGCGGCGGCGCCGAGGCGCGCTGCTCGCCGCCCGTGGTGGTGACGAACGCGCTCACCGGCGCGGCGCGACGCTCGCTGTACGCGGACGGCGGCGTGTACATTGTCACGTCGCGCATCCTGGTGGTGGACCTGCTGGCGGGCGGCGTGGCCGTGGAGCGCATCGCGGGCGTGCTGGTGGACGGCGCGCACCGCGTCACGGACAAGTCAAATGCTGGCTTCATCCTCAACATTCTGCGCGCCGCCTCAGGCTTTGGCGGCTTCGTCAAGGCCTTCTCGGACGCGCCCGAGGCGCTCGCCGCCAAGTTCGGCTTCTTGGCGCAGGTCATGGGCACGCTCGGCGCGGCGCGCCTGCACCTGTGGCCGCGCTTCCACACCGCGGTGCGCGCCTCGCTCGACCCCAGCAAGCCAGAGGTCGCCGAGTTCGGCCAGCCGCTGTCGCCGCTCATGGCCGGCGTGCAGCGCGAGCTCGTGGCGCTCCTGGAAATGTGCCTGGCCGAGCTGCGCAAGACGCAAAACATCGACGTCTCCGGTCTCTCGGTCGAGGACGGTCTCTTCCGCTCCTTCGAGGTCACGCTGCGCCGCCAGCTCGACCCGCTCTGGCACAAGGTCGGCCCCAAGACCAAGCAGCTCGTGCACGACATTGGCGTGCTGCGCCGCCTCCTCCCGGACCTCCTGCGCCTCGACGCCGTCACCTTTCTGCGCGTGCTCGACGGCATCCGCGACGCCGCCTCCGCCTCGCAGGCGCCCTCGCTGTGGCTGCTCACCGACGCCGCCGATCGCCTCTTCCGCCTGGCGCGTGCGCGCGTGCTGCGCACGCCCAAGCTCAAGGCGCGCCGCGCGCCCGCCGCGCTCGCTGCCCTCGACCCTGCCTCCCAGCCCTCCACGCTCGTGCTCGACGAGGCCGCGCAACAGCAGGTCAAGCTCGTGCTCGCCGTCGAGGAGAACCCCAAGTTCGCCCTGCTGCGCCGCCTGCTCGCGGAGGCGCGCGACGCCGTGCGAGCGCGGCCCACGCCGCCCGTGCACCGCGCCGCCGGAGGTGCCGAAACCGTCGTCTTTTGCCAGGACGAGCTCACAGCGCGCGACGTGCGCGCGCGCCTGCGCGACCTTGACCTCGCCGCCGTGAACGACCGCCGCCTGGAGGCCTACCTGCGTCTGCGCTTCCGCCGCTGGTGCGCCGCCAATGGCTGCCGCCACCTGCTGCTCTCTGACGCGGACGGCGCGGCGGCGCGCTCCGCGCACCTCGTGCGCCTGCTCCGCGCCCTCTACCTCGGCCCGAGGGGCGCCGCCGCGCTCGCCACCCCGGACGGCAATCCACCGCAGCCACAGCCGCAGCCAGACCAGCCCGAGGATGCCGCATCCTCCGCGGGCCTCACGGCCGCCTCCAAAGCCTCCGTCGAGACGCGCCTCCTGCTCGCCGAGCAGGTCCGCCGCCTCCTGCGAAACGCCGCCGCCGTCGACAGCGCGCCCGCCGAGGCGTCCGTGCCCGCAGCCGCGACCCACCACAAGCGCCAGCCCTGGTCCCCGCGGGCCGAGGTCGTGGTCTTCCCCGTGCGCGGCGGCGACGCCGCGAGCGAGCTGCTGGACGTGCTCGAGGAGATGCGGCCACGCTTCGTCATCATGTTCGAGCCCGATGTGGAGGCCGTGCGCGCCGTCGAGGTGTACGAGGCGTCGCGCGCCGCCGCCGCCGCCGCCGCCGCTTCTGGCGCGCAGCTTGCGCGCGACCCGGTGCGCATGTACTTTCTGCAGTACCAAGACTCCGTCGAGGAGCAGCGGTACTTATCAGACCTCAAGCGCGAGCAGGAGACCTTTTGCAAACTCATCAACGAAAAGGCCGGCCTGGTGGTCGCCTCCGCGTCGCAGCAGCGCCCGGGTGAGTCCAAAAACGCCACGGCCATCCAGGACGAGCTCACGGCGCAGAGCCGCACCATCGTCGGCTATGACCTCAGCACGGGCAAGCCCATCTTCGCCAGCGCGCTCGCGCGCCCGCGCCACGCCAAGGCGCCCGTCGTGCCTCGCGTCGTGGTCGACATGCGCGAGTTCCGCAGCGCACTGCCCTCGCTCCTGCACAAGAGCGGCGTCCACGTCGAGCCGGCCACGCTCGAGGTTGGCGACTACATCCTGGCGCCAGAGATTTGCGTCGAGCGCAAGAGCATTCCCGACCTCCACGGCTCCTTCAACTCGGGCCGCCTCTTCACGCAGGCCGAGGCCATGTGCCGTTACTACAAGCGCCCGCACCTGCTCATCGAGTTCGACGAGGGCAAGCCCTTCTCGTTGCAGGCCGTCACCGACATTTCTGTCGACATCTCGCACTCCTCCATCCTGTCCAAGATGGTGCTGCTCACGCTCAGCTTCCCGGCGCTGCGCCTGCTCTGGTCGCCCAGCCCGCACGCCACCGTCGACCTCTTCAAGCTCATGAAGACCAACTACGACAACCCGGACGCCGCCACGGCCGCCGCCATTGGCATGCCCGACAACGCGGACGCGGCGCTCCCGGCTGTGCCCCCTGCGTCCTCGTCCTCCCACGCGCCGCGCTTCGCCACCTCCACGGTCCCGGACCCGGCCTCCACGGGTCAGGACGCCGTCGCGCAGCCGCAGGGCAACGTCGCGGCGCAGGAGGTGCTCCGTCGCCTCCCGGGCATTAACGTGCACAACGTAGGCAAGGTCCTCAACAACGTCCGCAGTCTGCGCGACCTCAGCCTCATGACTGTGGACGGCCTTGCGGCCCTCATTGGCCGCGCCAACGCCGTCCAGCTCCACACCTTCTTCAACCAGGAGCCCGACGCCTCCGCGGACGATGGCTTTTTGGCCAACGTCCCAGTCGCTGACGACTGAAGTAGTTCTTCGCCTGCGAAACCATGACGCGACATGACATGTAAATTCTCTCTCGCGCTCACTGTCAGTCAGCTCACTTCCCCTGAATGTCCATGAAATGATACGTCTGACACGAGTTCTCCGGATGGGACGGCACGGCTTCCTTGTGCGTGGTCACGTGCATGTAGCCCGGGTACTCGCGGAAGCTGAACGGGTGCAAAGCCACGAGCCCAAAGCCCACCGCGGACGCCTGGTCCTCCACCTGCCACGAGCTGTACGGCGGGCCCCGCTTCAGCGTCACCTCGACGCGCGCCCCTGGCCGCAGGACGCCGCGCACGCTCCCAAAAAAGTCCCGCAGCAGCGCGCGGTTATCGTGGACACGCTGCAGACCCGTGTGCGGGAAGTTGAAGATGGCGCGGTCAAAGCCCTTCTCGCCCTCGAGCGTCTCCTCAAGCATGGTCGCGTCCACGCCGTGGTCCACACGGCAACCCGGCAGCTCCGCGAGCTCCTGCAGCACGCGCTGCGACGCCTTGCCGTACTTGCGCAGCACCTCCTGCCGCTCATCCAGCGACGTGCAGATCAACTCCACGTCCGTCTGGCGCAGCTTGCGTCCCAGCGCCAGCGAGAATGTGAAGTTGCCGTCTCCGACGACCAGCACACGTTCGGGCTTCTTGGTTGGGGTGGTCGCAGTCTTGGTCGGAACTTGCTTCTTGGCTTGTTTTGTGGTGATCGCAGTTTTGGTTGGGACTTGCTTCTTGGCTTGCTTCGACTCCGCGTTTTTGCTCTTTTGCATGGCGACCTCTTGCCTTGCGACCTTCTTCGCCGCCTTGCGCGCGGCACGCTTCGCAGCCCTCTTCGCGGCCTGCTCGCTTCGCGGCTTGCTAGGGTCCTCCTTTTCCTCCTTTTCGCAATTTTTGCTCTTGCGGCCTTGCTCCTCAGCCTGCTGCTCGCGCCCCCGCTTGCGCGACGGCTTCTCCATGAGTGACAAGCGCTGGAGACCGTACGAAGCGAGAGAGCAAGCGAGAGAAAGAGACGGGCCTGGCGAGGCAACGAGCGACCAACCTATCAACAGGCTCAAGTGCGAGACCCAAACAAAGCCCACGCGGTACCAGGCACAGGTGGTGGTGCCCTCCCTCACGCCGTCGCCAAGCCAGCTCGCTAGAGGTCCTCCAGCTGGACCCAACCCGACACAAGCCGACTAGACCTGAGATCGAGGAGGACGTCCACCGTCACCACGGCGTCCACCACCACCACCACGACGACGACGACGACGTTCACTTCCACCTCCACGACGTTGGCCCCCACGTCCACCAGGTCGTCCTCGTCCACCGTCACCACTCGCTCCGAGTTCTCGCCGCTGGCGCCGCCGACTCCGCCGGGAGCTCGCGGCGCGAGGGAGCGGGCGTCGGAGAGCGCGAGCTGCGCGCGCCGGCTGCGCCGCGCCGCGCCGCGACACGCACGGGAGTGGAGGGAGGGGCAACGAAGTTGGTTGGATGGGATAGGATGGCCAGGCCGGATGGATGGATGGATGGTTTGAAAATGGCTGCCGGCCGGCCGGCGCGGCGCGGCGCGGCGCGGGCGCGCAGAGCCCGAAGCCGCGGCCGCGCGCGCGGCGGGCGATGGCGGAGGCGGGCGGCGGCGGCGAGGCGGCCGCCGCGGCCGGCGGGCCCGGCAGCCCCGGCAGCGGCGGCGCGGGCGGCGGCGCCGATGGCCAGGCCGACGGCGCGGTGGCGGGCGGCGCGGCGGCCCCGGCGGCGGCGGCGGCGGCGCGCGCGCGCGGGCCGGCGCGCGCGCCGGCGAGGCGCTGACGGACGAGCAGCTGGCAGAGGCGTGCTTCGTGGACGAGAACTGGATCAGGGCCTTTGGGCTGTCGGCGCACAACGTGCTGGACTACTTCGCCAGCAGCCCGTTCTACGACACGAGCTGCAACAACGAGATCCTGCGCATGCAGAACCTGGGGTTGGAGATGCTCGCAGACATGCCGCCCGGCATCGAGTACCGGCTGCTGCCCACGGGCCACGAGCCGGTGCTCTTCATCGTCGTCAAGCAGGAGCGTACCTCCAAGACCATCGTGCGCCGCCAGGCGCTGTACTATATCCTGGACAAGGTCATCTATCAGGCGCCCTCGCTGCAGCGCCTCATCGCTTCGCGCCTCATAAAGTCCACCAATCACCTGCAGAACGCCTTTGACGAGATGACGCGCGCCGCGCGCTACGCGCCCTCCCAGGGCTTCACCTGGCATTTCGAGGGCGACGCGCATAAGGCCTGGCGCCAGTCCACCGAAGGCATGGCCTTTGACATGCGCCGCCGCCGCCGCGACGAGCAGCTCGAGCGCCGCGCCGACGCCGAGATCGGCGGGCTCCTCAACAACCTCGCCGCCAAGTTCCTCCCACCGGCTGCGGGCGCTGCTGGACCGCAGCTACAGCCGCCACCGCAGCCGCAGCCGCCTCCTGAATTGCCTCCTGTGCAGGGCCAGCTCGACCAGGCTCCGAGCCCGAGCCCGAGGAGTGCTAGCGCAGCAGGTGCAGCCGCAGAGACGCCCTTTTGACATACACAATCGCGCGGTGCGAGGCATGCCAGGCAAATCGCTATTTGTCGCCTGCCGCCCTTGACTCCTCTGCGTGCTGGTCGCGCGTATAGTTACGTACATCTGATTGATTGATTAACCGTGAGCCAGTCAGTCAGCCTGACGAGATGAGACTTCACGACGAGGATGCTGCCTGATGCTTGATGGACTCTTTGTCAGGCAGAGCCAGTGACATCGCTCGACGAGACACCCCCTACCTGAGAGGGCGAAGAACTACACTGTGCGCAAGAATGTCCTGCTCGTGCGTCTCAGGCACAGGGGCCTTGACCAGACGTCAGGATCTACGATTTGGCTGCCACGACCAAGTCTGTGCAGACGCGGCTCCGCACGAAGTCTTCCTGTGTGGGGCAGGGGCAGGACCCAGACCCAGGAAGGCAGCCGTTCGTGCTAAATATGCATGTGTCCAACCGCGCAACGCCGCGACAACGGCGGGCTGGCGTATTTTCACCTTGTCGACCCAAAGCGAGAGCAGTCTTGTCAAGCTGCTCATGTGCTCCGCCACGCCGATCCACCGCGACGTGGTTGGTCTCGAGCGCCAAGCAGAACAAGAAGCGAGCGCACCTGACGTTCTCAACGCAACGAGCACGAGGTCGCGCCACACAAGGTCGCACGGCGTCCGCTCACGATCGTCGCGGCCGATGCATCAAGGCGGCTCGAGCTGCTCCATGGGCTCCACGTACAAGTCTGAGGCGTCCCAAGGCCGCCTGCCTCCAGATGATGAAGAACCAACCTTGAGGCAAAGCCGGAGCTCGCGCGGGGCACGCGACCGGCGACGCGGCGCGGCACGGCGGGCAGCCGAGCGATGGGCAGCGGCGAGCCGCGGCGCGGACCGGCCCGGGCCGGGCTGGACCGGAGCAGCAAGATGGCGCGGTTCGCGCTGGGCCTCGTCCTCCTGGCCGTGGCGGCGACGGGCGCGGCGCCGGCGGCTATGACGCAGGGTGCGGCGCCGGCGGCGACGGGCAAGGCGCCACGAGAGTTTGACTGCGAGATCCGCAAGCTGGCCGTGGAGTATGCGTCCAAGATCCAGCCGTTTAGGTCGCGCGCGACGATGCAGGAGCTCGTGGACGAGCTCAACGCGCAGGGCGGCTTGCCGTACGGGGATATGCAGTGCCCGGCGGCAAGCATGCCGGCGGATGTGCCGCAGAGCTTCCAGCCGCGGTTCGACATTCCGTCAACGCGGCGGTCGTTCTTTGTGAACGCGAGCGGCGGCGACGACTCGGCGAACGACGGCTCGGAGGGGCGGCCGTTCGCCACGGCGCAGCGCGCGCTGGAGGCCATCCGCGCGGCGCGCAGCGGTGGCGGCATGTACGGCATCGTTTTCCGGGAGGGACGGCACTACCTGAGCGGAACGCTGGAGCTGGGTCCACAGGACTCGAACCTGACACTGCAAAACTACAACGGTGAGGAGGTCTGGCTGTCGGGCGCGGCGGCCGTGGCGTACGGGCCGGGTACCGGGCGCGCGTGGAAGGCGCACGCGAAGCAGGCAAACGTGTGGGTGATGGACCTCTCGGGCACCGGCGTGTCAGAGGCGACGGGCCTGCGCATCAACGGGCGGCGCGCGGTGCGTGCGCGGTACCCGAACGGGTGCACGTCGGAGGAGCCGCTGCCGTCCGGGTACCAGTGTAAGGGGCGGAAAAAGGGGTCGCGCGTGGTGGAGGCGCGTGAGGGCTTCGGGAGTAACCTGCTGAGCCCGCAGTGGGTGGCGCCCGAGGCGCCAACGATGAACCAGAGCCACTGGCGCGAAGTGCTTGTGGACGAGCCGCGGAGGCCCGTGGGCAAGGCGTACTCGCAGTTCCAACTGGGTGTGGGCGGCTCGTGCCACCACTTCACGCCGCCGGCCGGGTACTGGTGCGGCACGGGGTGCTTCGGCGGCGCGCCGCCCCCGCCGCAGTGCGTGTATCGGTCGCCGCAAGGCGTGGAGGTGAGCGAGGAGGTGCTGCCGCACGGGCCGTATAAGACGTGGCGCGGCGCCGTCCTGCACACGTGGCACCCGGACCACTGGGCGTCGTGGGCCTTTGAGGTGGACGAGGCATCGAGCAACGAAACGCACGCCATGTTCCGGCGCGGCGGCTACCAGGGCGGCCGCGGCAATGACCGGGGCGAGGCGTTTTACGTGGAGAACGTGCGCGAGGAGCTGGATGCAGACAACGAGTTCTTTTACGACGAGGACGCGCAGGAGCTGCTGTACGTGAGCTCGAGCGGCGCTCCAGAGGCGAGCGGCGTGCTAGAGATCCCGCGGCTGCGCACCGTGCTCAACGTGGTGGGTTCGCAGGCGGAGCCGGTGGCGAACGTGCACTTGTTGGGCCTGGGTGTGCGCGACACGCGGCTCACGTACATGGACGAGCACACGATGGTTTCGGGCGGCGACTGGGCACTCAACACTCGCGCGGCCGTCATGCTGCGCGGCTCGCGCGACGCCAAGGTGGACTCATGCATTTTCGAGGAGGTGGACGGCAACGCGATCCACGCGCAGGGCTTTCATCGCGGCCTGCTGATCCAGAACTCGGACTTTCACATGCTGGGCGGCAACATTATCTCGTTGCTGGGCGAGACCGAGGACGCCGTATCGCTGCCGCCCGAGTGGGGCATGGGCTGGAACGGCACGGCGGGCAATCAGCCGCGCGGGACCATCATCCGCAGCAACATCGGCTACCACTGCGGCCTCTTCATGAAGCAGACGGCGTTCCTGTTCCAGGGCAAGTCGATGGAGTCCCTTGTGCAGAACAACATCTTCTTTCACGGCCCGCGCGCCGGCATCAACCTGAACGATGGCTTCGGCGGCGCCAACGTGTTTGAAGGCAACCTCATTTTCAACGCCGTCGAGGAGACCGGCGACCACGGGCCTTTTAACTCGTGGGACCGCCAGCCGTACGCGCACGCCTACGACGCTGCCACCGGCACCTACGTCATGACCAAGAAGGCCTTTGACCAGCTGCGTGGCAACTTCTTCATCGGCAACTACTACAGCCAGGAGAATGTCGACAACGACGACGGCTCCCAGAGCTTCGAGACGCACAACAATGTGCTCGTGTACGCCAAGGACGGCCTTAAGATCGACTTTGCCGGTCACTCCAACCACCACCACGACAACCTCTACGCCTTTGGCCACGGTTGGGGGCTCAACATCCTTGACAAGCTCCAGCTCCCTGGCCAGGAGATCCACTTTTATCGCAACCACGCCATCCTCATGTCCGACCACATCTACGTGCGCTACGTCTCTTGCGATTGCATCAACGCGGGCACCTGCCCACATCTCGCCAACAACACCATCTACACGCCTTCTGGGTCGTCCTCGGAGCTCGCCTGCAACCTCACCTTCGCCGACTTTATTAAGCGCGGCTTGGACTCGGGCACGGTCTACCAGCCTTGGCCTGCGGTGGCCGACATTGTGGCGCGCGCGCGCTCCATCCTCGGTCTCGACGACTTTAAGCAGCAGCAGCAGCAGCAGCAGCAGCAGCAGCAGCAGCGCGTCAAGGCGCAGGAGCAGCTCGAGGTGCAGCGTAGCGCCTTCTCGCAGCAGTCCTGACTTCTTACTCGGACCTGACTGACTGCTGTCGTGTGCAGTAGTAGAAGTATAAAAAGTTGCTTCCCTTTGCAGCCAAATGCCGACGAGCCACTGGCAGACAACTTGTGAAGTCTGTGAGTCACGGTCGCGGCCCGGGCGCCTTGCAGTGGTGCCTTGCCAAGTGGTCAGTCACAGATGTTTTCGCACACACGCTTGGTGTTCAACGGCCAATGTCGCCGCGCGCGGACTCGAAGAACTGACAGCGCGAGCAAAAGCGCAAGATCAAAGCGCCGCACGACGGGCAGGGCAAAGCAAGGCCAGGCAAGGCAGGACAGGAAGGATGGAGCGCAGCGCGCTGCAGCGCGAGTGGGAGCTGGGGCGGCTGGACACGCGCACGAGCTACGGCACGACGGTGGGGCGCTTCAAGGTGGCAGACGCGGCGCTGGAGCGGCTGCCGGGCGCGGGCTGCGCAAGCCGCGTGCCGGCGGTGGGCGACGCGCGCGGCGAGGACGAGCGCGTGGACTGGGCCGGCAACCTGGCGCGCGCCAACAGCCGCAAGGTCTTCGCGGGCGACGCTCGGCAGCGCGCGAGCCTGCGGCCTGAGGACGGCTACTTGGTGGCCGCTGCGCAGGACCGCGCGCGCGGCCTGCGGCGGCCGACGGGCGCGGCGGCCAACCAGACGTCCGAGGGCGTGCTGCAGAACTCGCCGGGCGGCCTCGACCCGACGCAGTGGCGCACCTCATACCAGCTAGCCACAGGCCGCGACACAGAGAATGCCGACGCGGCGGCGGCGGCGGCGGCGAAGTCCTCGTTGGCGGCGCCCTCCTCACGCCGCGGGCCCGTGACGCCGGCCACTATCGCGGCAGGTGCTGGCGCTAGTGGTGGTAGTGTGCCCTCGCGGCAGGCACGCTCTGGTGCGGGAGACTTTGTGCGCGGTCTGGACATGGGCGAGATTGCCAAGAGTCTGAAGCGCCAGGGCGTCGACGGGCGGCCGCCGCCCCGGCAGGTGTCGGCTCGCGGCGACGATGGCCTCATCTTGGAGAACTTTCGCCCGCACATTCCTGGCACGACCAAGCGATGACGACGCAAAGACGGCGCGTCAAAGGCTCGTGAACAAGAGCGACCGAGGGTGAATGAAGACAGCCAGCGAGCGTTATGGCAGCGGCACTCTGTGTGTGTTTGTGTTGTTTGCGTGTATGTGTGTGAAAGAGAGAGAGAGAGTGCGGGCGCCCCGCGAGCTGCGGCAGGGGAGAAACGAGAATCGAGTGACAAACAGACGGAAAGAAATGATGGATGGATGAAATGTATGAACGGAAAGAAGACTTGAGACTGGCGTCGCGTGCAAGCGGTAACGACAAAGCTTGCAAGCATGCGGATGCACGAGTCTCGCCGGTATAATGGCAGCGGGGACGTTAGTATTCACAAGGAGACGGGCTCGCAGCAGAGGCCGGTCCCGGTGTTGGTGTTTGTTGTTGGTTGGTGTTGTTGTTGTTGCTGCAGTTGCTGCAGTTGCTGATGCTGCTCTTTTGTTTTCTCCTCCTAGCCCTGGCTGACCTGTTCACGGGTCGATCATGCTGCAGGACTGGAAGAGGAGGTCGAGCTGGTCGCGCAGCGAGCTTACGATGGCGACGTCAACCTCGAAGAAGGCGCGCACGGCGCCGGCGTGGGCCTCGTCTTCCTCGTTGACGGGCTCGGAGACGTCGAGGTCGGAGTCTTCGCTGGAGTCGTCCGAAGTGGCGTGGGCGGCCGTGGGCTTGGCGACGGCTGCGGCGGCGGTCCAAGCAGCGTCCTCTTCGTCGCGCTGCGCGTGGCGGCGGCCGGGGATGACGTTGGACTGGCGCGCGTGGGTGCGAGAGCGCATCTCATCAACCTCAACGATGAGGCCGCTGAGCGTGGTGGGCGCGCCCGAGTCGAAGAAGCCGCGCGCGATGCCCGGCTTGGCCGGGTCGATGTAGAGTCGGCCGGTCTTCTCAAAGTCCGGCAGGAGGTGCTCCTGCAAGAAGGCGACGACAGTCCTGCCGTTGCCGAGGCGGTGCTTGGTCACGTTGCTCACGTGCACGGGCACGGGCGCGCTCCAGCTGCGCGAGTCGTGCAGGCGCTTGAGCAGGATGCCCTTGTGCTTGTACTCCTTGCCAGCGAGCGGGAACCTGCGCCGCTTGGTCGAGTGCAGCAGCAGCACTGCCTCCGCGTCCTCCACGGCGTCTTCGGTGCCGCTGGGCGCCGCCGTGCGCAGGTGCTGCACCGTCCGCGCGAAGCCCTCCATGACCTGGAGCGACGGCAGCGCCATCTTGCCCTCGAGGCGCCTCGCCTGTGCACAACGGGTCTGCCCGCTCGCTCCCTGATGGCACGCACGCACGCACGCCACGCAGGCAGGCAGCGGCGTCTGCACTCTGGCGGCGTCGCCTCGCCGCAATGCAGCTGCGCAGGTGGCAGCTCGGCAGTGCCCCTTGCTTTGCGTTGCTTGCGTGCTTGCTTGTTTGCTCGCCTGTGTCGCCGCGTTCGCAGAGCGGGTTCAGGGGAGGGGCAACGCGCCCGGCGCCCCAGCAGCGCCGCAGCGAGCGCCCGACGCGACCCGGGGGTCTCGGGGGCCGGACGCGCTGCCGGCCGGCGGCGCGAGGTGAACGAGCCGCGCGAGCGCGGCTGTCCGCCTGCCTCACGCGCCCTGCTCCGCTCTGCGCGCGCAGGCGCGCCTCGCGCGCCGCGGCGCGTGGGGGTGGGCTGGGACCGCGCCCTGCGCCCGCACTGCGAGCTGCTGCTTGTCCGGACCGAGGCGGAGCCTCACGCCGAAGCGCGCCGCGCTGGGGAGGGCCCAGGGAGGGCGCCGCCACGCGGCCGGCGGGGCGCGGGCGCGCGGCCGGCGCGGGCGGCCGGCGGCGCGGCCGGCGGACTCCCAAGCCCGGGCGGAGGACTCGCGTGAAGACGGCCAGGGCCGAGCCGAGTGGCCCGGACGAGGGGGGCGCGGCGGGAGGCCGCTCGGCTCCAGGTTTTGTTCGCGCGCGGCCGGGTTGGACCTCTGAATCGGCGCGCTTCGGCGCGCTGGCAGAGCTTGCGGTAGGCGGCGAGGCGGCGAGGCGCCTGGCGGGCGCGGTCGGGGCCTGGCCGAGGGCCCTGGCCTGTCTGCGTCGGGCTGGCTGGTCGGGCGGCCGCGCCCGACGGGACTCTGTCAAGTCGCGACGGGAGCCGAAGGAGGGAGGGAAAGAAAGGGAGGGTCGAGGCCCGTTTGCGCCTAGGCGAGCGCCGGTCCATGAAGCGCAGGTGATGCATTCTGCGGCGCTAGCTAGCTGGCATGACACGCCACGATGATGCCTCCCAGTGGCTCCCACGCCACTGTCAGTGAGTGTGCCAGGACTTTTTGTGAAGATCGTGGCGCAGACTTGGCGCAGACTTGGCAGATGCCAATGTCGCCGAGGGCGAGCCAAAATTAGGCTTGCACGTGCGCTGCTCGTGCTGGCGGCTGCTGCGCAGCTGCCGGCCAACTTGAGCCAAGGGTTGATGCGTGGACAGGTAACTACAACCTGAAGGCGCCCAGCCGCCACTAGCTAGCTAGTTAGGTCCAGCTTTGCGCTGGCGGGTCGGGTGGGCAGCTTGAGAAGAGGCGAGGGCAACAGGCGAGGACAAATCAACATGAAAGGAAAAAGCCAAAGACGTCAAAGCCAAGTCAATCGGCGAGGACAAAGCAACTTGAAAACAGGCGACGGCAAGTCGAGCCTTGACTCAGCGACCCGAACAGACTCGGACTCGCGCTGCACCGCAGGCAGCGCGCTGCGCTGCAGGCAGCGCGCTGCGCTTGAGGCAGCCAGGCTGCAGGCCGCATGAGCTCGTCATGCTGCTCAAGACGGACGCACAGCAGGACTTGGAGCGGGTGGGTAAGTTGTAGCAGGCGCAAGACGTGGCCGCCGAGGTGCACAGCAAGTACAGGGGCCAAGAGGGCGCAAGAGGGCCTCGGCCCTCGGGCTTGTGGGGGTGGAGACGATTCCTGTGCGGTGCTCTGCTGGTTGCGCTTACTTGGGCTGCGCTGCCCGGCGCTTGTGCCCTACTTGCCTCTGACTCAGACTGGCCGCCAGGTGAGCCTGTGCGTCTCAAGGCTCGCGTTCGTCGGCCGATTGTTGGCCTCTCGGACTCAAGGCGGAATTCCTCGGGCGGCGCCCGGCGCTGCCAGATGAACATGCGCTCCGACGCCGGGCGCCGGTGGCCGGCCAGAGCGCTCAGCGCCACTAGGCGGCCCAGTTTCTCGAGATTTCCGGCTGCAGGTTGTACCTCGCAGCCGGTCTCGCAGGGCATCCTCGTGCTGCGCTTTGACCGGCGCTCCACGACGAGGCCGCGCCGCGGTCTGCTCGGCGACCGCCTCGTCGACGCTTATCACGGCTCCACTGTGCGTGCCACCGTGCGCGCTCCACGACAGCGCCCGACCGCTCTTCGCGGCTCTTGTGTGGCCGCTTTGCGCGACTTGTCTGTGGGCATCCCTCCACACAGGTGTGATACGGGCTCAAGCACGCGCTCCACAGTGGAGGGGGGGGCGCAAGCGCCTCTTTCGCTCAGCGCGGCGCCGCGCAGCGCGCATCGCAGGCGCGCGCGAGAAGCCTCTGGGAGGGGGCGGGATGCTTCTCGCTCGCTCGCTCGCTCGCTCGCTTGCTCGCTCGCTCGTCTGCCCCTCCCCCCTCCCCCGCGCTCGCTCCAGCAAGTCTGGCATGCGTGCTGGGCTGGGCTGGGCTGGGCTGGTGCGCCTGATGCATCACGCGCGCGCCCCATCAGACAGGCAGGCACCAACCAGCCCGCCAGGCTGCAGGCGGCCGGACTCGCGGCGCGCGGCCCGGCGCGCTCCTGCACGAGGGCGCGCGCCGTCCGCCCGCTCGCCGGCCAGCGGGCCGTCGTGCCACGCGTTCGCGCACGCAGGGCGGCAGCGCGGTCGCATTGTCGAGGCCCAGGACTGCTGCGCGAAGCTGCCGTATCAGCGCCGCCCAGCTTCTCAAAGCTGTGCCAAGCCGCAGCCGTGCCCGCCGTGCTGCGCGCCCGTCGACTCGCGGCTGCCCGACGCCGCGCGTGCCGCACCAAGGGCGCGTGGCTGCCGGCGTCTTCCTCCGCCCCCTCGCGGTTGGTTGGCTGGCTGCTTGGTTGGTTAGTTCGAGGGCTTGAGTGGTCGTGGTTGGTCGATGTCAGTGACAGTGTACGCTTCTTCTGCTCGGCCGCCGCCTCCGTGCCCAGGCAGCCTGACCTGGCGGGACCGGTGCAAGCCTACGTACCGGGCCCGAGCAGGCAGAGCAGCCAGCACTCGCGCAGCTTCTGGTCCAGCTTCACACCCGCACCGCCTCGCACCCTCGCGCAAGCCGCCAGCTCAGCGCTGAAGCAAGCCGTCAGCTCAGCACTGAAGCTGCGCAGCGACCCGGCAGAGCGACGCGAGTCCCGGGCATAAGCTGCGCTCGAGCTGATGCGCTTCAGCCAGCACCCAGCCAGCTCACTTTTGGCTTCCTCCCCAAGCAGACTGCGGGCTCCAGCTCGCGGCCCAGCTTGGGGGCAAAGCTGCGCTTTGCGGGGATTCCCAAGCAGCCAGCACGCCCCCCCAAAGCTAGCCCTCCCGCAGCGCGCCACCTCTTGCCCCGGCTCCGCCCCGTGCTCGCCCGCCTCGCCCCGCCACACCGCGCGCGCCGCCGCCAGGCCCTCGCTCGCACCTCCCTCAACCGCCCGCGAGCCGCCCGGGCTGGCCGGCCGCAGCACGCGCGCCGCCCCCGGCCAGCACGCGCGCGCGCCGGGCTCGCTCCTGACTCCGCCCGGCCAGCCGCCACTGCCTCGCGAGCCTCGCCTCGCCGCGCCTCGCCTCGCTCGCCGCGCCGCGCCGCGCCGAGCCGGGCCGCCCTTCGCCCCTCGCCCTCCCACAGTGGCTGAGGCGCCGCCTCGCGGCCTGAGGCGGTGCCGGGACCCCGCGCCGGCGTCCCGCCCCGCAGCGCCCGCAGCGCGACCGCCGCAGTTCGCCGCCGGGTGCTGGCGGCTGCGCGCGCCGCGCCTCGGTGCCTCGCTTCCCGGCGGCGGCGGCGGCAGGCAGCTGGGCGGCGCGGGCAAACTCCAAACCTTCTTCGAGAGCGAGACGTGAAGCAGCAGCAGCAGCGGCAGCAGCAGCAGCAGCAGAAGAAGAAGAAGAGCTAGGTCTCGCTCCTCGCGCTCGAGCAAGCAGCAGCATGGTGGCACTCGTGGGACTCACGCGCGAGCAGCAGGACATGACCGTGGCGAGGCTCATGGCGCGCCAGCGCGCCGGCAGCCGCGAGTCCGTGTCGTCCGCGGGCTCCACGACCTCGACGGCGTCGTCCGCGGCGAGCGCGGTGCCCGTGCCGCCCAGGCCTGAGTCCGGCTTCATGGCCCGCCTCTGGGATAACGTCTACGGGGACATGGCCAAGGCCGCGCTCCCGGCCAAGCGCGCGTCGGCCGGCCGCCGCCCGCGCCGCCGGTCCGTGCTGCGGGAGGACGTCCTGGTGCTGCTCAACGACGGTGCCCATGTTACCAAGGTCCTGCAGGAGGTCCGGGACCTCCTCGAGGGCCCCTCCGCGGATTCGGACAAGGAGGACCAGCCTGTTGTGCGAGCCAGCGGCCCCCTCAAGCGCCTGCCCGTCAACGCCAGCGTCGACTCCAGCACCGCCTCCACTACCACCACCGCCACCAAGACGCGCCGCGCGGCCAACCGCGACATCGTCCCCACTCCGGCCGACAAGGCCACCAGCCTCGTGCCGGCTTCTGCCGCCCTGGCTGACAAGGTCAAGCGCCAGTGCGTCTGCCCCAACCACGATGGCAGCTGCAGCGCCGCCCGCCAGGCCAAGCAGCAGCAGCAGCAGCAGGGCTACACGCCGCGCTCCGTCTGGCGCTCTATCCGCCGCCGCGTGCTTCTCGCCTAAGTGCGCTCCGCCGCCTGCATCAGGCACGCAAACATACAAGCGCAAACAGAGCGACCAACCAACCAAGCAGCCAACCAAGCAACTCGGGACGCCAACCACATTGCTGCCCGTGTATACATCCCCTGCAGCAACCACCCGCCGGTGACCGTCGAGGCCTGTGTGATAAGTACGCCTCTTCAGTCGCCGCGGCGCCCCGAGCTCCTGCCCCAGAGCAGTACAATGCCAGTTGGCAGCCTCCAGGCTGCCCAGGCTTCGCCCGCTCTCTTTCTTTCTTCTTCGCCCGCCTCACCGAGCCCAGCCGGGTCGCGGCGCGGCGCCCCTTTTTTGACCGCCCCCCCCCGGTCTCTTTCCTCCGAGTCCGAAAGGATTTTTCCCCCATCACCGTCGAGCAGCCTCCAGGCCTCCGGTGCTTTTCTCCCGGGCACGCCTGCCCCGGTCTCCCGGCCCCAGTAGCCGGACACCTACACTCTGCTCCTTCGAGCAACCCCTCTCTTTTTTCGCGCGCGCAAGGGCAGCCTCGTGCGCTTTCATTTGATCACACACTCCTACTCGATGACCTCAACAACGAGCAAATTCTATCTTCTGTCTTCATGAACCTTTCGGTGATTTTGGCTGCGCGGGACAAGAGTCATTGGTAATGGGTGGGACACGCTAGCCCTTTGCGTCTTGCCTGCTGTGTTTACGGCAGCTCCAGAGCGGCGGCAACGGGGAAACCACCGACGCTACCGTCATTATCACCGTGACCTTGACGTTCCAGTCCTCCGGGGATGCCGTGCTCGAGCTCCAGGAC
>JABLUY010000218.1:0-61060 GCA_013306675.1 Thraustochytrium sp. TN22 | reverse complement strand
CGCCGCCGCCGCCGCCGCCGCCGCCGCCGCCGCCGCCGCCGCCGCCGCCGCGCGCTCCCGATCGACCCGGCTTAGAACTGCTCAACTGCTTTTGCGATTTGATTTGGTTCGAGATGAGAGATGATCGTCGCCGCGTCGATCCCCGTAACCGCCCCGTCGGCGTTGGCGGGCGTTCCGTAACGCGGGCTAAAGTTCTGGGAGTTGAACTTGAAGTTGAACTTGAAGTTGAACTTGATGAGAGAGCAAGGCTTGAAGAAGTCGCACCTTCCCTTCGAAGTCACACCTTCCCTTCGAACGGCGCGACCGGGCCGCGACCGCCTGGGCCTTGGGGGCGGCGCCCGGCGGCCCGGCCTGGCGCGAGCGCACGTGCTAGCTAGCCTAGCTAGAGCCCCTGGAGAAGGTGGGAGGACCTCGGCCCGGCTGGGAAGAACCTGGGGCCGGGCACGACCGCGGCGCAGGATGGTTATGGCGGGCTGCCTCGCGCACTGAGACATCTCACGAAGAAACGCTTGCGGGACTCCCGCGGAAGCTGAAAAAACTAGTGGCGAGTGCGGTCGCAAACGGTGTCTCCAAAAGCACCTTTACGGTGCGAGGCATCGCTGAAAGCGGTCGCAAGGTCCTGAAGCTGGCCAAGTGCAACCACCAGAGCCTGGGGTCCGGCCACTTCTCGTCATGGATCGGCACGAACCCACGGCACGCGGCCCAATATGTTGCGGCCGCAGGCGTCGGCTCGGATGCGCTGGATGGAGTCCCCCTTCTTGACCTTCTCGCCAACATCATCACGCGTCATGACGAAGAGGTCGACGCCTGGCGCCAGGTCCCTGTCCAACACGTCCTAGAGCACGCTCTCCACGAGGGCCAGACTTCCGCTGCGAACGTCGTCGATGCCGGCTGTCCGCGGCCGTCCGCGCCTTGAGGTTCGCGCTACGGCTGCGCTCGCTGCCGCGCGCGCGGCGCGAGCGAGCGAGCGAGGGAGGGAGGGCATGCTCGACTCCCTCCGAGAGCAGGCCTCACCTCGAGCGGAGTCGGGGCTTGCTTTCAGGCGTCGCCTCGCGCCGCCCAGCGTCGCGCCTGGCGCGTGCAAGGGCATCCATCCAGCTCTGCAACGCCACGCGTAGCTCTCGCTGCTCGCTCGCGCGCGCGCGGCCGTCCCTCGGCCACTGGCAGGCCGGGCCCGACGCGAGGGCGCGCCGGCGCGCCGCGTCTTGTCGCGCCGCGTCTTGTTGTTGTCGCGGCGTCGCGGCGCGGGACGGACGGGCGCCTGGCCCCGACGTGGACGCCATGGCGCCGCGCAGGGACGACGACGACGACGACGACGATGACGGCAAGGACGAGGGCTGGGCGTGGCTCGAGGACACCCTGGCGGAGCTAGACTCAGAGCAAGTGCCGCCCCGCGCGTCGGCCGGTGCGGATGGCGCGAAGGGCGCTCATCAGGGTGGTGAAGGTGGTGGTGGTGGTGGTGGTGGTGGTGGTGCTGCTGCTGCTGCTGGTGGCAGCGGCGGCGGTCGCAAGGAGCACGAGACGCACTGGGACGGCTGGGGCTTCCGCGACTGCTGGCTGGAAGTCGGCTCGGACGGCATGGTGCGGCTGGCCGGGTCGCGCTACGAGGAGTTCTTCCCGCGCGGACAGCGCGTGTTCCCGGACTTTGCGGACTGGGCGGACGCCGTGCTCGGACTCGACCTCGAGGATACGTACCGCGAGCGTGTGGGCGCGCCTGACGCTGCCGCGTACCCGGCAGCCGTGGAGAACGAGGCCTTTGTGGCGGCAGTCTCGGCAAGAGATGATGTGGAGGTGAGCTCGGACCTGGAGGAGCGGGTGCGGCGGAGCCACGGGCAGTCGGTGCAGGAGGTGTATGCGCTGCGCTTTGAAAAGGTGGTGCCGTGGCTCGTGCCAGATCTGGTCGTCTTTGCGGCGTCGCACGAGGCCGTGGAGGCGATCGTGCGCGCCGCGGCGGAGCACGGGTGCGCGCTAGTGCCCGTCGGCGGCGCGAGCAGCGTGACGCAGGCGCTCCGCGTGGCGTGCGCCGGAGAGCGCGCGCCCGGGGGCGGGCCGCGGCGCTGCGTGGTGGCGCTCGACATGCGGCGCATGAACCGGATCAAGTGGGTGGACCGCGACAACATGTGCGTGTGCGTGGAGGCGGGCGCGTACGGGCGCGAGATCGACGAGAAGCTCGGCCGACTGGGCCTGACCATGGGCCACGAGCCGGACAGCACTGAGTTTAGCACTTTGGGTGGCTGGATCGCGACCAAGTCGTCCGGCATGAAGAAGAACGTGTACGGTAACATCGAGGATCTGGTGCTCAACCTCAAGCTCGTGACGCCCGGGCTGGGCACGCTGACGCGCGCGTCGCACTTTGAGCGCGAGTCAGTGGGGCCGGACCCGGTGCAGCTGGCGATCGGCTCCGAAGGCGTGCTGGGCGTAGTGACGGAGGCCGTTGTGCGCGTGCGCCTACGGCCGGCAGCGCGTGTTTTCGACTCGTACGTCTTCGCCAACTTCCGCGACGGCCAGGGCGCGATGCGCGAGATCGCGCTGCTCCGCGCCGCGCCGGCCAGCGTGCGGCTCATGGACAACGCGCAGTTCCGCATGGGCCAGGCGCTCAAGGGCCCGCCGCCGCCCGGGCGCGTCGGCGACCTGGTGGAGCGCGCCAAGCGCTTCTACGTCCTCGACTACCACCAGCTGGATCCAGACCGCATGTGCGCCATGACGATGCAGCACGAGGGGCCGGACGCGGGGGTGCTACGCGCCTGCATGCGCCAGGTGGACGCCATATGCCGCCGCTACGGTGGCATTCGCGCCGGCGCCGAGAGCGCGCACCGCGGCTACGGGCTCACCTGGATGATCGCCTATTTGCGGGACTTTGGGCTCAGCTACGGGTTCATCTCAGAGTCCTTTGAGACCACCGTGCCGTGGTCTCAGGTGGCGCTGCTCTACGACCAGGTCTGCGCGCGCATTCGCCGCGAGGCCGCGGCGCTCGGCCTGGGCGAACCGCTCGTCGGTGGCCGCATCACGCAGACTTACGACACCTGCTGCGCCATGTACTTTTACTTTGGCATCAACGTGCGGGACCTGGACCACGAGGTCACCGACCCGGTCGCTCTCTTCTCGCACGTCGAGGACGCGGCGCGCGCCGAGGTCCTGCGCTGCGGCGGCAGTCTCTCGCACCACCACGGCGTCGGAAAGATCCGCCTGCCCTTTTACGCCGGCGCCACGGCGCCTCCGCAGCGTGCCATCCTCCTCGCCCTCAAGCGTTTGCTCGACCCGGACAACGTCCTCGCCGCCGGCAACCTGCTGCTTGGCGCCGCGTCCGAGAGCAAGCTTTGACCATGACAGTGATCTCATCTTGCGAAAGGAGAGCAGCTGCCAGTGCAGCATTGCCAACTATTGCCAACCACTGCTGCCGTGCCCAATCGCGGTCTCGCCGGCCTTCTGTCGCGTCGTAGTCAGTCTTACTAAGTTAGTTCCCGGGCTTCACTCCCTTGGCGCTCTTCGCGGAGCACTCCAGTGGGCGCCGCATCCGCCAAGTTCGTCTTCGTCCTCGAGGCCTTCCAGTGAGGCTCTCACGGCGCTCAGACATTCTGCGAGAGTGGAGACCACCGGGCCTGGTGTCCCTTGGCCGGGCCCCGCGCGGGCCCTCACAAACTTCTGCTCGCAGCTTCGCTGACGCGGCCAGGGGGGCTTGCCTTAGGTCCTGGCCGGTCCCAAGATCACCTCAGGCTACTTCTGAGCCTTCATCTGACTGTGTAGTAGACCTCCGCAACAAAGTTAGTAGACCAGAACACGCTCGCGAGCTCAAGCCAGAGCCTCCTTTGGCGGCTGCCTGCCTGCCTGAGACTTGAGTTCCATCGTTCGCAAGCTGATCATCCGCTTCAGAAGTTCAACCTGAAGCGTGACTCGACCGCGGCCGCTCCCCGCCGAGGTCGCGTCGCCGCCCGCCATCTTCCTCCTGGACCTCCTCTCCTTCCTGCTCGTTCCTGAGCGTCGCCACGGTGCCCGCGCCTGACCGCCTTACGCGCGCGCCTGCGCCCGGGGCGCGAGCAGGCCGCCGCGCCGCACGTAAGGCGGCGCCGCGGATCCTCGCCGCGGCGCGCGGCCTGCGTGTCACGGCACGAGCTCCAATCCGCATTCGCAGCACAGCCTGAGCCAGACCATCCCGCACCGCGAGCCCGAGCCGTGCCCCGCGCCCAGCCGAGCCGCCGCCGTCGCCGCTCTCCCTCCCCGGTCCGCGCCGCGTGCGTGCGGGTCGTTGTCGGGCGCGCAGGCGTAGCCAAGCCAGGGCAAGAAAGATGGAGCAGGCGCACGAGCTGGTGACGCTGACCGGGTTCATCCTGAGCCTGCAGCAGTCGCACGAGGAGGCGACGGGCGACTTCTCCATCCTGGTGAACGCGATCGGGCTGGCATGCAAGGCCGTGTCGACGGCCGTGCGCAAGGCCGGCATCCTGAACCTGTACGGCATGGAGGGCAGCGTGAACGTGCAGGGTGAGGAGGTCAAGAAGCTGGACATCCTGGCGCACGACAACTTCGTGAGCGCGCTGCGCATGTGCACCAAGGCCGGCATCCTGGTCAGCGAGGAGGTCGAGGAGCCCATCATCCTCGGCAAGGGCAAGTACTGCGTGTGCTTCGACCCGCTCGACGGCTCCAGCAACATCGACTGCAACGTCTCCACCGGCTCCATCGTCGCCATCTACAAGCGCGAGAACCCGGACGAGGAGCCCACCGTGCAGGACGCCCTGCGCCCGGGCAAGGAGCTCGAGGCCGCGCTCTACTGCATGTACGGCTCCTCCACGCAGATGGTGCTCACCTTTGGCACGGGCGTGCACCTCTTCACGCTCGACCCTTCGGTCGGCGAGTTCCTCCTCACCACGCGCGACATGAAGATCCCCTCGCCCGGCAAGAAGATCTTCTCCATCAACGAGGGCAACGGCAAGCACTTCAACGAGGCCGTCAAGACGCTCGTCGCCAACTTCAAGGACCAGTCCTACTCGGCGCGCTACGTCGGCTCCATGGTCTCCGACCTCCACCGCACGCTCCTCTACAACGGCATCTTCATGTACCCGGCCGCGCCCAAGCCCAAGCTGCGCCTGCTCTACGAGGCCAACCCCATGTCCATGATCATTGAGAACGCCGGCGGCAAGTCCATCGCCGGCAAGGGCCAGCGGATTCTTGACGTCGTGCCCACCTCCATCCACGAGCGCGTGCCCATCTTCGTCGGCGGTGAGCGCGACCTTGCCCTCGTCGAGGAGGAGTTCGCCAAGCTCGAGTAGAACCGCCCGCACTCCGCCGACGTGAAGAGAACTCACGTCTTCTAGCTAGAGCCTTTTGTTGACCAGCCTGCCAATCACCAAAGACAACTTTTACAGACAGCATGCTTTAGAAAACGTTCCGAGTCAGCGCGGTGCGTCTTGGGGCACCACTGCATGGACCCCGGCTCGGGCCAGCAGCGACCGCTCCAGCTCCTCGCGGGCCTCGCGGATGATGGCGCGCTCCGCGGGCACAGCCTGCTCGCACAAAATATCGACAATCGGGCCCGACTCGCGAAGCCGCGTGCACTGGCCCGAGGTCGTCGCGACACGCACGCACATCTGCACCAAAAGGCGCCGCAGCAGAACGGTCTGCTGAGCCAGCCTGCCCAAGTAGGCCTCCTGCGAGCCCACCTCGGCATCCAATCCTCGGAGGAGCTTCGAGATGGTCCGCAAGAGCGGCTGCGTCGCCTCGACCTTGGCGCGCATGAAGGCACCGCGCGCAGCCAAGGGCCGCCGCACCAGCTCCGCGCGCAGGAGCTGCCACCGCACGGTCGCGCGCCGCTTCCGAATCTCGCGCCACGCGTGCGCCGCAACCGAGATGCGGTTCAAGGTGTCCACGACGGCGACCAGCTCATGCGGTACGTGCAGGACCTCACGCGGGTTTGGGATACTCGCGTGCAGGCCGGACGAGGTAGAATTGAGGAGCACCTTGAAGTGCTCCACCGCGACGGCGCTGACGGACGGATCTGTCTCGCTCTGACGCGTCAAAAGGTCCAAGCCCAGGCTCAGCATTGACTGTGGCCCGTGCGCAGTTTCCTTGCCAAGCGCGTCGCTCCCCTCCGCAGCATGATCCTCGCAACTCACTACCGCAGCACCGATCTGCAGCACCCGGCGCACGGATCGCGCCATGTCTTGGTCTCTCGCCCCGGCAGTGAGCATGGTGACGCTCATAGAGGCGGCCGCCAGCTCGTGCCGCAGCTGTCGCACGACCCGCTCGAGCGCGGCTGCGCGGCTCGCGTCGCTCTGCAGCTTTGCCGTGCGCTGCTCGAGCGCCTTGCGCTTCATTTCGCGCATCTTGCTCACCACATTGGCCGAGTTCGTGGTCGCCGCGGCAAGGAAGGACCACCTACTCACCTGCTTTTCTGGCTTGAGGAGCGCCGCTGAGGACGCAACGTGCCGCTGCGAATGTGGCTGCCCTTGCACTTGTGGCGTCTTGGTACCTGCCCGGACTGCGTTCTGTTTTGAGGATTCCGCCGCGAGAAGGGCCGTGAGAGACCCGATCGTGGCTGGCGCAGCGGACGAGAGGCGCTCATTTTGCATCGTCCCGAGTGAATCTTTGTTCTCCTCTGTTTGCTGCTGTTGCTGCTGCTGCTGCTGCTGCTGCTGCTGCTGCTGCTGCTGCTGCTGCTGCTGCTGCTGCTGCTGCTGCTGCTGCTGCTGCTGCTCTCGTGCCTGCTCATGCTGCCGAGAGAGCGACAACTCGTCCTCGTCGATGGGAAGCGTCCGTTGGCTAGACGCCAGAGACCCCGAGGTTTTGGTACGGCGGAGCATGACCCGCGACGGTCTCCTCGGAAGGGCTTCCTTCGTGTCTTGCGTCAACTGCAGCGAACTTCCGCCGCGGACGAGTGGTGCCGGGCCCCGCAATGCGGCCACTTCACGTGAGAGGTGAGCCAGGTCGGCGCGCGCCTCCTCGAGTGCGCACGTCTCCTCGTGCAGGGCGGCGAGCAGCTCGAGCTTCTCCTTTTCGAAGCGCTCCGCGGCATCCCACGCCGAGTTGCACTCCTCCAAGGCCTGGTCCAGGTCTTGTTCAAGCCTGCACACGCGCGAACAAACATCTTCCAGCTCTGTTTCCAGCACCTGCGAGCGCTTGAGAATGTGGGCATGCTCGTCTCCAGGAAGCCAGGTGCCCGGCTCCGTGCCGCACTCGACCGAGGTCAGCGACGGCCCGACCACGGTCTCGCACGCCTCGCGGCGCGCGTCCTTTGGGCTCCCCACACCGGACTGGCGTCGCGAAACGCTCGACGCCCGCCGGCGTGGTGTCCTGGCTTGTGGCACGGACGTCGGCGGCCGCGGCGTTAGGAGGTCCTCGCTCCCGCTCCCTCCCGACGACGCGACCGACGCCGTCTCCTGCTGTTGCAGTGCGCCCTCCACGGGCGCCTTGCGGCGGATGACGCCCACCGCCCCTTGCGCGTGGCCACGCCGCGGCTGCTGCGCAAAGGCCTCGTCTGGGACGTCCGAGCCCATCTCGGTCTCCCTGTCCGCGAGCTTGGGCAGCATTGCAGCGTCCTGAGCCTCTTGCTGCTGGGCTGCCGCTACCTCGCCGGCGATCTGATGGTTCTCTGCCTTGAGCCGCTCGTTCTTGGACGCGAGTGCCTCGGCCCTGGCGAGGTGGGTGCGTGCCTGCTGCATCGACTCCACCAGCTGCGCGTTGAGCTTCTCGCTGAGCTCCTTGAGATTGAGGTTTTCCTTTTCCAGCTTGGCCGCGGCGCGCTGCATGCTGCGCAGGTCGTCCTCGTACTGGGCCAGCTCCTCCTGCTGCTCCAGAACCTGGGTCTGCGCTTGCGCTAGCGCCTCTGCAAGCTCCGTGGCGACCGTGTCGTCCGCCGCCTCGGACGCTGCCTGCGCCTCGGCGCGCGCCTGCAGGAGCTGCTCCTTGAGGTCTACGATCTCGGCGTTGAGCGCGGCGCTATGCGTCTCGCGCTCTGCCTTGAGCCGGTCGCGCTCCTGCTGCACATTGCGAAGGTAGAGCATCCTCGACTCGAGCTCCGTCGCAAGCCGGCTCTGCTTCTCTGTGGACTGCTGCAGTCGCTGTCGCAGGAGCTCCACATCCGCTTCGAGCTCGCTCGTTGTCCGCGTGGACCCTAGCGTACCGGCGGACTCGGCCTGTGCGGTCGCAGAGACGTCCATCTCCACCGCAGCCGGTGCGCGGCCGCCCACGCCGACGCCCAGCGCGACGCCCTCTCGCGTGAGGAGTGCGCGAGCCGCGTCCGCGGTGGCTGCGCCCAGCTGTTGCAAGGCCTTGGCGCGCACGCGCTGCAGGTCGATCGGCCCCGCTTCCTTGCTAGCCACGGCAGCCGTCGCGCCAAAGTGCAGCTCCTTGATGAGCAGCAACTGCTGGAAGTGGGCGCGGCGCTCCTCGTCGAGCGCCTCGTCGCGCCGCCGCAGACTGGCCTCCCACGCGCGCCGCTGCTCCTCCGCCTCTTTGGCGCGGCCCTGCAGCGTCAGATTTTGTTTCTGCAGGACACGGACCTGGTGCTGCAGCTCCTCTTTAAAGTACGCTGTCATTTTCTGCACGAGCGCCCTGTCTCTTCTCTGCAACGCGCTCTGCACTTGCCCGAGGGCCGTGTCC
This sequence comes from Thraustochytrium sp. TN22, assembly GCA_013306675.1. Lineage (NCBI taxonomy): Eukaryota > Bigyra > Thraustochytrida > Thraustochytriidae > Thraustochytrium > Thraustochytrium sp. TN22. The sequence continues at coordinate 52,471 of JABLUY010000218.1, read as the reverse complement.
TCATCGCCGCGCATTCCGCCACCAATCAGGCCCAGCACCTGGTCGATCACCTCCTCTTGCTCATCTGCATTGTTCCCGCTCGCCTGGAAGCGCTCGCCGCGGTCCTCCTGGCGCTCTCCGAGCGGCTTGCCCTTGCGCTTGGCGAGGGCCGCGCTCGTCTCCAGCACCTCGTCCTCGGCGCGCTGCTGCGTGTTGCCGCCGGCCGGGCCCTCTCCCTCGGCGTCCATGCATGCGCTCTGCCGCCTATCCACCGGCTGGCCTCGCAGGTTGTCCGTCACGGTTTGCTCGTCCTCGCGCTCCACTGCAAGCCCTCGCCGCGCAGCAAGACGCCCGCCGCAGAGAACCGCGCCAAGATGACCGTTCGTGCTGCATTTCTCCCTCCCGTGCCCCCCTCCCTCGGGCTCCTCCCGCATAGTCGAGACTGAGAAGGGGTCACCCTGGCACTTTTCCGCCGCGGCGCCGCGCCGCGCCCAAGCCATGTACGCGGGCCAGGCGCCAGGAAACTCGCACGGGAGGCGCGCTTTCGGCGGCCCAAACCCTCTCTTCCCGTCTCCGCCTCGCGCGCGCCGTGGAGGCCGCGCTCGGCAGGCGCCAGCGCCGCGCCGCGCGCGCCCCTTTTGCCTGTTGAGCGCAAGCATGGCGGCAGACCCGCTTCCCTCCCTCCCTCGCCTCGTCGTCCAGTCGCGCCGGGCGGGCGAGCGGGCGCGCAGGCGCAGGCGCAGGCGGGCGCGGGCGGGCGAAGGCCGCTCTGCGCCGCGCTGCGCTGTGCTGCGTCGCGCCGTGTAGCGCGGCTGCGCGCGAGGGAAGCCGCGCGGCGTGGCATCGCGCGGCGGCGTCGCAGGCAGTCTCGCCGCACGTGCCAGCGCGGCAACTCGAAGGCGGACGAGCAGGCCGGCGTGCTCGGCGCGCGCCGCTCGGGGGCCACGATGGGGTTCGCGGAGTTCGTGGGCGTGGTGGTCTTCTCGTTCGGACCGGCCGCGGCGCTCTTCTTCGGCGTGCTGGCGCGGAGGTCGCAGCTCGTGCTGCTCGCGGTCTCGGCGGCCTTCGCCAGCCTCATGTCCATGGTCCTGGCAGGCCTGTTCTGGTACGCAATTCCGGGCCTCCAGCAGGAGGACGCTGCGACGATTGTGGTGGGCGTCTTCTTTCAGGAGGTCTTTCGCTTCGGCATGCTGCTCTTGTACGTGCGCGCGGACAAGCACATTCAGGAACTCATTGGGCACAGGGACGACCACAAGTCGATCCTGAATGACTTTTCGTCCGCAATCGCGCTCGGCTCCGGCTTTGGCATCATGAGCACAGTCCTTTTGTACGGCGGCGTGCTCGAGGCCAGCCTGGAGAACGGCGACTACTTCACGGACGCGTGCCCGAAGATTAGTGGCTTCGTGGCTTCGTCCATCCTCTCGCTGCTCTATCAGGTCATGCACATTGCTCTCACTATTGTGCTCCTCGATGGCGTGCGCAGCGCCGCGCGTCAGGCGCGCAGCGCTAGTACCGCGCGCGTGGCGGCCGGCTCGTTCGTGCGCCTGGTGCTGGTGTTCGGCTTGCACCTGCTGGTCTCCCTCCTCAGCCTCCTCAGCGCCGACTCGGATCTGGGCGGCTGCCAGCTCGGCATTTCCTTGCAGGGTGTCGCAGTTCTGGTCTGTATCGGCGTTGCCGTGGCCGTCGCGAAGCGGCCTGCCTACGGCCAGCGCGAGGACTAACCTAGCAGTGGTGCGTTAAAGCGAGCTGTCCATGAGCGAGCGTGCCATGCGCAGGCAGGCCTACGCCGTCCGGTTCGAGTCCTGTGTACCCTATGCCTGATACGCAGATCAACAAGCAAAAGTACAAAATCCTGTTGTGATCATTGGTGCGTGAGGAGCCAGGGGCGAATCCGTAAGACAGCCTCTGCGGCGAGCTGGGCAGGGTCGGCGTCGGGTCCAAGCGCCGAGAGTCGCTGGTCGACCTGCGACAGGAGGCCGTCGCCAATGCTCTCGCCCGAGAGCTCGAGCTCCGTCGCCAGCAGGTCTGCCAGGAGCGCCATACGACGCGCTGGCGGGACGTCGAGGTCAGGATCGGCGCGGAAGAGCTGAGCGACGTCCGCGCGCTGGTCGAGCGCGTGCTGTGCGCGGCCGGCGGTCCGAACAGCCTGATTCGCGTCGTCTGCGCCAAGCAGTGATCGCAGGGCACGGCCTGGGAGCCACGCGGCGGACGCCAGGCGGCATACGCACTCCAAAAACGCGGCCCACGGAATGGCGCTGGCAGACGTTTGATGCAGAGCGCGGGCTGGAAGGGTCTGCGCGAAAATGATACGCACGTGCCACGGCGACACGAGCAGCGGGCACACCCCGGAGCGTTGCAGCCAGGACACGAGCGGGCCAAACTCCAGGTCGCCTTTCCGGCCGGTCGCATGCGCCAAAAAGTGCGTCTTGAGGCGGCCCTCGAGGCTCGAGGCGACGCTGGCAAGGTCTGCCGAGGCACGCAGCATGGTACGCAGCGGCGCAGGGTCCACCTCTGTGAAGCGCACCGAAGGCATGAGGTCATGCCGGACTACCTCCATGAAGCTACGTGCGAGGCTGATCGAGGTCGCCTCGCCGCGGCTGCCTGCGTCGTCCCAGTCAACGCTGGCCTCTACACGCTCGCTGTAGCGGCCCGCAGCTGCAGCAAAAAGCATTTCCAAGAGCTCTGCGCCGGCGAGCGGCGCGTCGACGACTTCCAGGAGGGCGCGAATAAAGCAGAGGTCGCGGTGCAGGGCGGCAAACTCGCGGCGCAAGGCCGAGACCGTGTCCTCGCTCCCGGGAAAACTTGTATCCTCGAGTTGCACGTTTTCCCCTTGAAGCTCGGCCGGTGGGTCCAGCACGAGCGGCGTAAAGTGGGCGCGCACGGCGCTCGTCCGGCGCGCGAGGGCCCAGTCCGCGCTGAGGTCTGCCTCGTGAAGTGAGCCGAGGCCCGCATCGTGCACATGCACACAAAACGGGGAGGGACCGCCGATTGGGACAATGCTGTCTGGTGCGAGCATGCCGTCGCGCGGCCGCAAAAAGACCTCACGAGGCTCTCCGTGCCGCGGAATGGTCTCTCCACCCACGGAGAACCAGTAGCGGTGCGAGCCGGGCTCCAGCATGAGAGTTGCAACCCAGGAGTGCTGGCTGGGTAGTGCCTCCATCCTTACGGGCTCCGCCTTGGAGTCCAGGTGCAAAAAGACTGCGGCGCCGCTCGGAGCTGACGCATGGCTGAAGTGCACGCGGCAGCGGTGCCAGCCGCCGCAGGCCCAGCACGAGGACGAGGATGGCAGGGAACGAGCGCACAGTGCCGGTGCAAGGTCCAGGAGCGGCTGCCCAACACCAGCCGCCCCGCAGGCAGGGTGGTTCATACGAGGCGCGGCGCCTGACCGGCAGGAAAGCGCGCCGGTGGCAGCAACAACAACATGGAAGTCCACATGGCCCTCGAGGTGGATGCCCAGCAGGCTACCTGCCGGGTGCATCTCACGCAACAGCGCTCGGGCAGTAGGCATGTCGATGCTATTGAGTGCGAGATCGAGGTGGCTAAGGCCGGAGGCGCGACAGCAATCCACAAGTCGATCGTCGCCGACGGTGTCGATGTGATTGGCTGCAAGCCCGAGATGCACGAGGCGGGCCTCATCGTCGCCCCAGGCTCTGATTGCCTCGAGAACCGAGAGCGCCCCTTCAAGACCGAGATCGTTGCCGCGAAGCTCGAGCTCGCGGAGCGCGGATGGACGTCGCCGCAGAAGGCCCGAGAGGCAGTCGGGGGGGTCGTCGAGACGGTTCTTCGAGAGATCGAGTCGCTCGAGGCGGCCAATAGCAGGCTCCAGTGCTGTCAGGTCATCATCACGCAGGCCGCAAAAGGAGAGGTCGAGTTCCACCAGGCAGGTCCGCTCGACAGCGCGAGCGAGGAGCTCGGTGCCGCCGAGCTGGGTCCCACGCAAACTAAGGCTGCGAACCGCGGCCGAGAGCCGCAGGACTCGGTCCCCGTCCCTCCTTGCCTCGAGGCGCTCGAGGCGCTCGCTTGAGAAGGGGCTCAGGTCGTACTGCGTGCGCTGCGCAAGCCAGTGCGCGAACCTAAAGTTTGCCTCATCGGCGCCTGCGGCCACTGTGTAGATGTGCTCCAGCCAGGAATCTGCTGCCGCAGCGAGTGCGTCCTGGCTGCCGCTGCTTCGTTCAATGACGCTGTCGCCAGTCTCCCTGGATCTGCTGGATCTGCCTATAGTTTTGCTACTTCCGCCGCTGCTGCTGCTGCTAGAAGTCAACTGGCCGATCTCGCCATGGCGCGAGACGTGCCGAGTCGGCAAAGGCTCGCTTTCGGGTGCGTCCGAGTCGTCGACCTGGTCTTGGAGCGGCATTCTGCGAGCAAGCCAAAGAAGCGACTTTTCCTTGCGTGCGCGGTGCACTGTGATGCGCTCGGCCAGGGAGAGCTGCTCCCGGAGCTCGGGTCGCAGCTTTTCGGGCGGCGCGGCGTCGACCTTTAGCGTCTGAAGCGCATCTGCGACGCGCAGCGACATGCGCAGCTTGGCCAGAAGCGCCGGGTTGCCTCTGTTCCGTGCCATGGTCTTGGCTCGCTTCTGCCGAGAGATTTGCCGGGTGATGGCCTCAAGGCGGCGGCGATCGTGGATACAAGCTTGTGCTTCGCGTGCAACGAGCTCGTAGCGCTGTGGATCAAAGAAGTTGACCAAATCGTCCGGGAACTGCTCCCACGCATCCTCATCGAGGTCAAGGTCGCCGTCCTCGAGCGCGGCAAGACCAAGGCTACTGCGGCGCCGCTCCAGATTGCTGGCCACGGAGTTCGACGACGGCCGCCGCATCCCTTGCATGGCGGCCGCCTGCTCTGCGCAAGTACAGGCGAGTGCCACGCGCGCCTCGCCTCGTTCGCGCGCGGTCGCACTGGTGCGCTCGAACTCGTTGTGCAGTGACTGGGCTTGCTTGCTCTGACTGTGTCACTGACTCAGAGTGAACGAGCTGCTGACTGATACCAGTTCAAGTTGGCCGTTGACGCGCAGGGAGTCCAACTATGGCTCTAGAGGGGAACCAGGCCAACCTGCAAGAGCTATAAGTAGTGAGCTGAGCTCAAGGCTTGCGCCTCGCTGAGGCCCGGGGTACCTGGCTGGTGGTAGGAAGGTTTCCACCCAGTCCCTTGGTACCACCCACACCGTGACGCCGTCAAGAAGATTGACTTGGCCACTGGCAGAAGCAAAATTACAAAAAAAGGAGCGCAAACAGAAAGAACATGATCATCATTGGCAGGCGAGGCTTGAGGGAGAGAGGGAGAGAGACAGGGAGCCAGGGCGAGACCCAAAGAGGGCGAGTTAGTTACTGAACAGAGAACGGTGCGTGTTTCGAGAGGCGCGCGTTTCCTCAAGCTTCCGAAGCAGTCGGAGCCGGCACCTGTTCCGTGGAACAGACCTTGGAGGTTGCGACCCTGGAGCTCCACTGGGCGTCAGCAGTGGTCCCGCCGCTTTTGATGTACCAGTAGCCGTCGCAGGCGTACTCAAAGAATTCGATGACATTGTCGTTGAGGGTGACGGGCGTGAAGCAGAAGATCTTGATTTGCGGGAAGGCCGCGATGAGCTGGTCGCGTGCCTCCATGGCAAGCTCACGGCCCTCGGCATAGCTGCCGTCGTACCTGGGAGAGCCGTCAGAGATGAGAACCAGGGTGAGGCCTTCACCGGTGGATGCCTCCATCATCGAGCTGGTAGGCGGGGACGTAGCGAAGGCCAGGGTGTCCTCAAAGACGGCGTGCGTGTACGTGCCACCGCCTGTTTCGTAGTCTTCCTCCAGAAATGCGAGGAGGGCGTCCTCATCTGTGGCCTCCTCGGAGTCAAAGAGAATTTGCGGCCAAATGTTCTTGTTGAAGAGGTTGATGGCCACGCGCACGGATTCGATATCACCTGAGTAGTTGAAGAGCTGCTCGACCATTGTCATGCCGAAGGATCGCTGCTTGGCCATCTCGTCTTCGCCAATGGAGCCGGACTTATCAAAGTACATGAGGACATCCTGAGCGCAGGAAGTGACGTTGTCGATGATGGTCACATCCACCTTGGGGCGCTCCGTCGGACCCGTAGTCGGGACTGCCGTGGTGGGGAAAGGCGTGGGTGCCGGCGTGGGGTTGGTCGGAGGCGAGGTCATCTGCGTAGTTGGCGCGGGGGTCGGCGCGGTCGGTGCAGGCGCGGGCGACGGGTTCGTTGGGGTTGTCGGGGTGGGCGTTGTCGGGGTGGGCGCCGGCGTGCTCGCCCGCAGCGAAGGGGCGGACGTGGGTACGGCGCCGCCATCGTCAGTGGGCTCCACCGACGGAGCCGCAGTGACTCCCTCGTCGATGAAGGTGGGGATGGAGGTGGGCGCAAAGGTCACGTTGGCGAACTCGACGGTTGTCTCATCGTCGCCGTTGCGGAAAATGGCGCCGTCCGTGGTGGTGATGGCCACGGCAGCGGCGACGGTGCCCGCGACGATGAGGGCGATGGCGGCCTTGGAGGAGAGCAGACTCCTCTTGAGCACCTCGGCGGCGTAGGCGCCGCGCGGGGGCGTGTCGGCAATGGGCGCCGTGAGCCCGTTGGAGTGGCCCACCTGCGACATGATGGCCAGGGCGCAACCACCACCTGCGCGAGGCTCGAGGCAGACGCGACGCGACGCGACGCCGATTTGCTGCTCTGTCGCGCTGCTCGCCTGCGCACGAGGGCCAGCGCCGCCTAGGTCGCGCCTAGCGGTCGGCTAGGCCTCCGCTAGCCTGGCCTCTGTTTGGCAAGCTGGTGCGTGCAGTGCGAAGACTCCCTCGCTGGGGCACCCGGAAGTGGACGCTGGTGCTTTCGCGCGTGCCATACGTCTATTGGATGAGCCTCTTGCACAATCGAATCGATCAAACAGTGGCTAACCAGCGGGGGAGCGAGGGAGCAGCAGAGAGACAGGCAGACATTTGGCGGGCCGAGGGAGGCGGACGGGCGAGGGATGGCGCCGAGGGGCGAGCGAACTGTAGCGCGCGCCCGAGAGCGAGCAGTAGAAGAGGGCGAGAACAGGACGGCGCAGACAAAGCGGCGCCCGGCGGCGCACGACGGCCGAAGGGGGGAAAGGCGCGCGCGCCGTAGGACTAACGCAAAGACTTAGGCGAGAGAGGGATCCCGTGACGATGAGCACGCGCACGCCCTTGTCTGGCGAGCGAGTGAATGTGATCCCGCCGGCACGGGACATTGCGCAGCACTCGCGCACCGACTACCGGCCAGAAAAAAAAAAATAGAGGTGTTGCGCGCAGTTGCGCGCAGTCGCGCGCAGCGAAAAGGATGCTGGCTAGAACGCTCGCGCAAGAGGGCGCGCGCTCATGCGCGCGCGTGGGCGTAAGCATGCGCGGACAGGCACTGTCCAGGTCGAAGATCCATTTTTCCCGCTGGTACGCTACTGGAGAAACGGTGTGTACCAGGTACCGTCGAGCGAGTCACTAAAGACTGTTGGGAGTTTCGGCACTGGCAAATGACAATGAAGTTGAACTTGAAAAGGCGAATGGCGACTGATCATGAGTGTGTGTCGCGGGCGTGGGAGGCTCGGCGCGCTCGGTTCGGCAGGGCTGAAATACAGGTGCATGTGTCTGTTAAAAAATATGCTGCGCGTGGCTCGCGGATCACGCGCTCGGCTCGCACGCGGCGGCAATCTTGGCGGGCTTGCAGCTCGCGTGGTACGGGGCTCAGAACCTGTTTGTTTTTTTCTTTAGGTGCGGCGGCGCACGGCAGGGGGTCCTCAAGGCATACCGCGAGGTCGTTCCTTTCCTTTCCTTTCCTTTCCTTCTCTCCATGATGGTCTGAGTCGGTGCGTTTCTCGCTTTGGAGTCAAAGTTTTTCGTTGCTTAGTTAGGCCTTGGTAACTCACTTGAGCTTGTAGGAGACGGGGGGGAAATCGACGTCATTGTCGTTCTCGTCGACGCAAATGACCTCGAACTGAAGGAACTTCATGGAAGGGTCGATGGGCTTCTTGGTGACGGACTCGACGAGCTCCGGCATGGTCATCTTCATGCGCTCGGCGCGCTTCTCGGCGTTGGCGAAGAAGGAGTGAAGGATGGAGACGGCGTAGGAAAGCATGTTGACCTCAACGTTGTACTCCTTTTGAAAGAAGCGGAGGAAGTCGGCGAGGGTAAGCGGCTTCTCGGAGCCGTCGATCTCGATCTTGTCCCAGATGGACCAGTTGAGCGAGCCGGCGACGGTCTTCTTGCACTCAATGGGCTCGGAGAAGGCGAAGAAGGGAAGGGCAAGGTTGGTGAAGCCGTTCTTGTAGCTCTCGACCTTGTTCTTGCCGGCGACGAGCTTATAGAGCTCGATGCAAACGAGACCGGTGACGAGGGCGGTGGTGGTGGCGATGGCCGGGATGATGGAGCCGGCGATCTTCTTGGTCTCGTACTTGCCGGCCTCAGCGATGGCGTAGTTGCGCGCACGCAGGTTGGAGGCGGCGGTGACAAAGTCCATGTGCCAGTTGGTGTCGTCGTCCTTATCGAACTCGATCTCCTTGAGCTTGAGGGAGGCGAGGTCGGCGGGCTTGGGCAGGGTGGCGACAATGGACTCGGCGACGGAGTCGATGTCCATCATGTCCTTGTTGGCCTGCTCCTGCTGCTCCTTGAGCTCCTGGTCGTTGGAGGCGATCTTCATGCTCTTGGGGCGGAAGGGCGGGACGAGGACGTTGGGAAGGTGGGCGCGGAAGACGGCCGGGTCGTCGCACTGCGGGATGCCGTAGTTCTCGGCGCGCAGGTTGGCGGCGGAAATGATGAAAGCCATGTGGGTGGGGTCGTCCATGCTAAAGACCAGTGGCGTGGGCTCGCGCTTGGTGCCGGACCAAAAGGGCGTGCCGGTGGAGGTGACCATGCCGGGCGGGAAGGAGTGGAGGAGCTGCTTGATCTGGTTGGCGTAGTTCTCCTCGAACTGCTCGCGCGCCCAGGTGATGCAGTCCTCGAAGGAGGAGGGCCGGCTGGTGAGGAGCGAGGCCTTGAGGCCCTCGAGCGTCTGCACCTTGGTGTTCTCCTGGGTGTCGAGGCGCGCAATGTACTCCGGATCGACGATGTACTGGTTGGCGTTGCGCGGGAGCTGCGCGAAGACGCCCTCAAACCAGTCGCGCGCATACTGAATGGTGTGGTCGACCTTGTACGGGAAGTTCTTGAGCGTGCAGACCGGGACGGACTTCTCGGGCGGGTCGCGCGTGGCGCCGTAGTTCTCGGTGAGGTGCGGGACGACGACCTGCGTGTTGCCCTTGGTGCCGAGGGTGCCGGACTCGAGCATGGGCTTGCAGTAGTTGAGGCAGCGCTGGTCAACGTAGAGGCGCGCGTCGACGTTGTCAAGCGCCGTGCAGACGGCGTCGAGGCCGGCGAAGAAGTCGTCGTTGAAGAGGTTCTCGGTCTCGGCGCCGACGCGCTCCTCGAGGGCCTTGATGACGAGGTCCGGGTTCATGGCCTGCGCGGCTGCCGCGGCGGCCGTGGACTTGCTGGAGCCGACGTCCTTGGGGCGGAAGAGAAACTGACGGTTGAGGTTGGAGCGCTCGATCTTGTCCATGTCGGTGATGCAGATGGAGCCGCCGTTCTCGGCGTCGGTGGCGACGCCCATGAGTGCCCAGTTCTTGAGCATCTCGCAGCCGATGGCGCCGGCACCGACCAGGAACATGCGCTGCTTGCGCAGCTTCTCGACGAAGGCGCGGCCGAAGACGGCCACCTCGCCGTCGTAGCGCGTGCCGAGCGGGCGCACGTCCTCGGGCGCAGGCGCCGACTCGGGCTCCGGCAGGCACTCGATGGCGTCAAAATAGAGCCACTGCTTGAGCGGCATGAACTTGCCGCTGCAGGCCTTGAGCACCTCCTGGCCCACGACGCCGCCCAAAAAGGCGGACATGGGCGCGAGCTCGGCACTGGAGCCCGAGGCGAGCGCCACGACGATGCCGCGTGCATTTTCGCCGAATTCCTCATCGTCGAGCGTGAGCACGTCGGCGTCCGCCTCGGCGTCCCGGGCGGCCTCGGCCAGCAGGTCGCGCACGTGCGTGACGACCTCCTCGCACTGGTCGGCGTTGCCCGGTTCGGGGAAGGCGCCGCCGTGCGCTGCGCGGAAGCGCTCCAGGCCCTGGAAGGCAAAGTGCAGGAGCTCGCTGCGGCCGAGCTTGGCAAAGTCTGTGAGCAGAAAGTCGCCCGGCCTTTGCAGCGCCTCGCGCATCGGCTTGAAGGAAACCACCTCGGGCTGCTTGACCTCATGCACGTAGCCGCCATTCTCATAGGCCGTGAGCTTGGTCGAGTCCACGGGCACCTCAAAGGTGTAAGGCCCCTTGGACGTGATGGGCACCGGCTCCATATCGTTGAGCTCCTCCATGCCCTTGACCTCTGAGAAGCGCACCAGCGTGCCGTCCTCCAGCCCGTGGCGCGCCTCGTCGTGCACGGTGATGACAGCCGGGTTGCTCTGGATGATGGTGGAGATCATCGAGGTCAGCGGCTGCTCACCGTTGGTGTCCGACACCGTGAAGCTCTCGCCAAAGTCGCAAAAGGCGTTCGCGAAGAGACCGTGGATGCCGCACGCGATGAAGCAGGCGCCCACCTCGCGGCACAGGTCGTTGACGGCCGTCTTGAGCTCTAGCTGCCCGTCCGCGACCACCACGGCAGTGAACTGGCTAAGAAATTCCTTGTTCAGAAACTCGCCCGAGTGGGCCTCCACGCGCACGTACTCGTTGAGCTCCGCCAGCCGCCGCGCGCTCGGCTCGCTGCGCGGCTTGCCAACGTCCTCCGGCGTCAGGTAGAACTGGCTGCCCAGGTCCGCCACCTTGGCCGGCGTGTCGTCCTGCAGTACCAGTTGCTTCACGCCCGCCAGCGTCACGTTCTTGGCGATCTCCACGCCCAGACCGTTCAGCCCGATGATAAGCACCGACGACTGGCCCATGCGCTTCTGCGCCTCGTGGCCCATCACGTACAGCTGCCGCGAGTACAGGCTCTCGTCGATGCCCTCACGGGCTTCATCTTCGCCGCCCATCGCCGCGCCCGCGCCGCTGTCCACGCGCCGCCGCTTCGCCTCCGGCTCCGCCGCCGCGCGGGGCGCCTCCGCCGTCGCCGTCTTCTCGATCGTGCTGGCCGCGCGCCGCGCCGCGCCGCGCCGCGCCGCGCCGCGCCGCGCCGCGCCGCGCCCCCGAAGCCCGAGTTCGCGCCGCCCTTCGCGCCGCTCGCCGCCGCTGCCGCCGCCGCCGAGCCGCCGCCCGCGCCGCCGCTGCTCCCCTGCCAGGCTCCGATTGACGTTTGATTTGATCGAGTCTTGGATGATGATGATCATGATGATCATGATCCCGCCACGTTAGGCCGCTTCGCGAGGAACGGTTAGGCCAGGCCGAGCCGACACACGTGAACACGTAAGTAAAGAGCTCTCGAAGGATCCATGTGTCGGCGAGTCGTGCCGTGAGGCAACTTGGACGCGACTCCTGGGCATTGCCGCATTGCCGCATGAACTCACAGTAAGAAAATGTAAACCAAACCTTGAACCCTGCACCAAGATCTCTCGAGACAGACGCACGGGGTGTTGCGAACGTATCTCCGATTCGGACGCAAGGCCCGGCCGCCCAGCCTCGGACTGTTGCTTGCTCTTCCTTGCCCGTCCTTGTCTCCTCGCTGCTGCGCCACAACGCACCTTCGACCAGTCCTTCTGGCCGACACGTACGTCAAAGGCCTCGAAGCTTGAGCTAAAGCTGAAGTTGAAGGAGCGGGAACCCGAAGCGTTTGAGAAAGGGGCAGAAAAGGGGTAGAATCGCGATAAGTGTCGCGGTTGATTTCCGAAAATCGCTAAGCACGAAGGATCGATCGGATAGCCTTCAAACTCGGTGCATCGCCTAGTGCTCCTGTGCGCTCAGCTCCCTGTCAGGCGGTGCCAAATAAAGTTCAACTTGAAGTTCAACCAAACTTGAAGGCGGCGATGCCGCATTGGTTGTCGCCACTGTGCGCGCTCACAGCACAGTCATGATCAGTGTGCTGTGATGATAGAAGTGAGCCTGGCACAGACAAAGCGAAGACGCCCCTCGCGAGGGCCGGCGGCGCGGCCCGGATGGCGCCGGCGGCGGCCGGCCGGCGGCCGCCACGCGAGCTGGCGAGGGAGGGCGGATCGTCGTCGTCGTCGTCGTCGTCGAGCTCGTCGAGCTCGTCAAGCTCGTCGAACGTGATGGCGGACGCCGAGGCGCTTGAGCTCATGGAGGTGGACGCCGGCGCCGCGGCGCCCGTGGCCATGGAGGGCACCGGCAGCCCGGACGCGGGCAGCGCAGGGGCTGCAGCGGCGGCGGCGGCGACCGCGCGGCGCGGCGCGCAGGTGCTGGTTCGCCTTGCGGCCGAGGCGAAGCGGTGCGGTGCGCTTTGCGAGGGGGACGTTTGGCGGCTACAGGTCGTGGCCAAGGCGGTGCGCGCGCTGCTGGGCATGCTGTCCGTGGACCTGCTCAGCATCGAGCCGCGAGACCGCGTGCGAGCCGGGCAACCGGTGCCCAAGGTGGCGTTTTCGAGCTGGACTGGCTTGAGCGCCAGTTTGCCGGAGCAGGGGCGCTCGGCTTCGAGCTGCAGGGCGTCGGCGTGCAGATGGCCACGACGAGCCGGCGGCGGTCGGCGCCCGAGCTTGTGCGCACACTGCAGCGCCAAGCGCACGGCCTGCGCCGGCTCTGGTTGCGCGAGCTGCAGACGGATGGCGTGCAGGCGCTGTGCAACGGGTTCTCGCGGCTCATAGAATTGCGGCTCCTGCGCTGCGAGGGCTTGGGTCCGACGGCGTCCGTGCTCGCGCCGCTTCGCGATTTGCGAGACCTGTATGTGGGCGAGTGCCACGGGCTGCACTCGCTACAGGGTCTCGGGGCGCTACGCAAGCTGCGCAAGCTGCGGCTCGTCCAGCTCAACCGCCTCACGTCGGTGGACGGCGTGACGGCGGCCTCGGAGCTGCGCGAATTGCACCTGATTGGGCTCGAGGCGCTGTCAGCAGGGGATGATCTCTCGCTGCTCTCGTTTTACGCCGGGCTCGACATGCTACGCATCGCTTCGTGCCCGCTCCTTGACCTGGGCCGTGCCTCGACAGCAGTCGATGCCGCGGCCACGTGGCGCCAGCAGCGTCAGCAACAGTGTCTGCAGGACCCGCAGCGCCAGCAGCGCCAGCAGCACCAGCGGCACGTGGCGCAAGGCGCGTCGCATCTGCTCTCGCCTTCCACCTCGCGCGCGGTGGCCCTCGGTTTCCTGGCCTCCTTGCACGCCCTACCACGCGCACTTATCAGCGACACGCTCACCAGTCTGCACCTGGCCATGTGCCCCATCCAGAATCTGCTCGTGCTGCGCGACGCACCGCAGCTGCGCTCTGTAATTCTGGCGTACTTGGACCTTTTGGGCTCTTTGCAAGGACTCGAGGACTGCGTCCAGGTGCGCTTCGTGTCGCTCAAGCAACTCGCGCTCGTTGACACGCTGGACCCATTGGAGAAGATGCTCCACCTTCATACACTTCATGTGCAGGGTTGCCCTCTTGTCCGGACCGTGCCCACGGCGCTCGTTTGCAGCTCTCAGCTTCGTCAATTGAGATTTGCCGCGGCAGGCTCCTATTCGGACGAGTGAATGACTGCGTGAACGAATGCCTGTAAAATGCATGCAATCAAGAGACTCGCACACTGACTGAACAAACCTGAAAATCTTTGGAGCTTGATTGAAGAAAGGCACTGCGCGCTGCACGGCCGTGCCGCCAACGTGTACTTCTGTAGAGTGTACGGTAGAGAGAGAGAACCCTCTCTTTGCAAAGTTGCGAGCGAGGAAGCGAGCGAGTGAGGAAGCGAGCGAGCGAGGAAGCGAGCGAGCGAGGCAGCGAGCGAGCGAGGCAGCGAGAGAGCTTGCTCTTGTGGCTCGCACGCTGCCTCTGGTTCAAGTTCGCGTTGGCCTCGCTGCGGCCAGCTCAAGACCAACTAGCACGCGCTAGCACTGCAGGCAGACCTGCAAATGGAGGAGGAGTCCGAAGCAGCGAGCGCGCGGCCGCCGCTGCGGCCGCCACCGCCACTGCCGCAGGCGCAGGCGCAGGCGCAGCGGCGTGGCGACCCGGACTACAGCAGTGCAGCCTACGTGAGTCCGTGCGCGCCACCTTGCGCGTGGGCGACTGAGAGAGAAGCGTGCTAACGTGACGTTCATGCCGCGTGCGTGAAGTGGGATGCCTTGTACCGCGAGCTGGTGCCTGCGTCGGCGGCGGGCGCGAGCACGACGGGGCGTGGGGCAGGCGGCGCCGTCACGGAGGCCGAGGATGACGGCGCCGCGGACTGGCTGGTGCCGTTCGCCGTGCTCAAGCCGCACTTGTTGAGCCTGCTCCCGCACAAGGACGTGGAGATCCTGTACCCAGGGTGCGGGCTCTCCACGGTGCCGCGGCACCTGGTGCAGGCCGGATACAAGTCAGTGACATGCTTTGACTGGAACGCACAGGTGATTCGCACGATGCAGGCGCGATACGCGGACCTGGGCATCGACTGGGTGGTCATGGACGCGCTGCAGCTGGAGGGGCTGCCGTCGATGTGCTTTGACGTGGTCCTGGACAAGGCGCTCTTTGACAGCGTCGTGTGCCACGAGCATAGCTCTGCGTCCGTGGCGACTTTGTTGCGCGGGATGCACCGTGTGCTCCGCTTGCATGGGCTGTACGTGCTCATCTCGCGCGGCCAGCCAGCGACGCGCGTGCCGCACTTTGTCGAGTCTGGGCTCGGCTGGGCGCTGGCGGACTCGGTGTCCATCTCGGACCCTGCGGCCGATGACGTCGACGCTGATCCTGCTTTTCATCTGTACATTTTCCAGAAGATCGGTGCGACGTGACGCCGGTCGTGCTTGGGTAGTAGAGGAGTTCAAATTATTACTATCTCATATCGCGTCGTCCGTGGCTGCGTCCCTGGAAGGCGCGTCCGTGTTGGCGGTGGCAGACGAGGAGCTCGCCGCGGCCTGGGCGGCTGGTTCTGATGCTGGTGGTGCTGGTGTTGGGGCTGGTGCTGGTGCTGGTGCTGATGTTGATGTTGATGCTAATGCTGGTGCTGGTGCCGGTGCCGCCGACGACAACGAGGAAGAGGAGGAGGAAGACGACGACGACGACGACGACGAAGAAGAAGAAGAAGAAGACGTAGACGAAGAGGTGGCAGCGGTTGCTTCGGCAGCGTCCGCAGCCTCAGCCTCGGCCTCGGCGGCTGCGTGCACGGCGGACCAGGCAGAGAGCCAGGGGTATGCGTCCATCTTCTCCTTGGCGGTAAGCTGCCAGGCGGTGATCTCGTCGAGGTCGGGCGGGTCGACCTCGGGCAGGCGCGAGGCGAAGAGCAGCAGAAGCGCGTCAGGCTTGTGGTCGAGCAGGTCGACGGGCGCACCAATGCCAAGCGCAGCGAGCTGGGTGAGGCGTTCAGGCGCGGAGTCGCCGAGCACCTCGTTCATGTGGTCGGCGAGCTCAAGCTCCTGGGCGCGGCGGATGGTGAACTCGAGGATGCCAGCGTGCTCGCCGGCGTCGAACTGGGCAACGTCGCGCGCGGCAAGCTGCGAGCGCGTCTTGATGTCGAGGCTGGCGAGCACGCGGCCAATGACGGGGCCGGCGATGGCGCTGATCTCATCGTCAACGGCGTCGCAGCCGCCCAAGGCGCGCAGGCGCGGCAGGCTGGAGCAGATCCAGGTCTCGTCCTCGTAGTTGGGCGCAAGCGTCGCGCGCTCTTCCTTGTCCAATATGCGCGCCTTGCCGCATGCGTCGCAAAAGATGGTGAGCCCCGGGTCCGCATCCTCGTCTTGCGCGCCCTCGGCGGCGGTGGCGGGCGCCTCGCTTGCTGCTGCTGCTGCTGCTACTGCGGTTGCCGAGTCGTCGTCCGCTGGCGATGGCGCGGTGGTGCGCGCGCGCTTGCCCTGGCTGAGGTCGGGTGCGGCGTCCTGCACGGCGTCACGCACGGCCGTCACCTTGTCGGCGTCAAAGTCCGCCGGCAGCTCATAGGCCTCCGCGCCCTTGCAGAAGCCGAGCCAGACGAGCAGGTCGTGCGCCGCGGCAAAGTGCAGCAAGCGCGCCTCGAGCGCCTCGTTGCCGATGCGCAGCGAGCGGTAGCGCGGGTCGTCGCCGCGCTGCTCTAAGTTGCGCACGATGCTGGCCAGCGTGCGCAGCGCTGCGGTTTCTGCGGCGCCGGCGCCGGCGCTGGCCGTCAGCTCATCTCGCTCCTCTTCCTCGCCCGCTGCTGCGGCCTCGGCCTTGTCTTCGCGCGCCGCCTCCGCCTGCAGCGCCGCCACGAGCCGCGCGGCGTCCTCCTCCATGCTCGTTGGCGCGTTTGTGCGGACCTTGGCAAGATCTAACGTTAGCTGGCTGACTGCCGCTTTGCAGTGGCGAAAAGATCTAACGACCACTTGGCACTGGCACGCAACCGACGCACTTGGCTAGCTCAAAAGCGCCCATCATGATGGCATGCCATGGCCACCTGCAGCGAAGAATGCACCAACGTTGAATTTTAATTATCGTAACAGGAACTGCCGTGCCCTGTCGTATGAGTGAACTGGCCTTGTGGCACGCGCAAAACCAGCCCAGCCAGCATGAGTCAGCAGCCAGCAGCCAGACTCGCAAGGCTCGTGCGTGTGTCTGTCTGTCTGTCTGTCTGTCTGCTTGCGGTGTCATCATTGGTGGGTTTACTGTTAGCTTAGAGAGGAGAGAGGCGGCTTGGCTTCAGCTAGCTAGAGCTAAAGCGTAAAGGGCAGCTCGTTGCCCGGGGTGAAGAAGCGCTCGACGCCGTTCTCGTCAATGACGGCGGTGCGAATGACGCCGCCGGAGGAGCCGTCACGCGCCATGGCATGGGCGAGCGCCTTCTTCACGAAGGCGTGTGCCTCGTCGCGGGTCATGCCCTCCCTAAAGTTCGCGTCGCAGTAGGCGTAAATGTAGGTGGAGCCGGAGCCGCCGATGGCAAAGGGCTGCTTGATCATGGCGCCACCGAGCGGAATGGAATACACAGAGCCGCCCTCGACCGGGTCATAGCCGGCGCAGATGATGCCGGCCATGAGGCGGTCCTTGTACTCATAGCAGTAGCGCTGGAAGAGCTTGGCGGCGGTCTTGACGGCGGGCGTGCGGCCGAGCTGGACGGCGTGGCTGCCGAGCTGAGTACGCACGATGTCGGAGATGGCCTGGGTGTCTGCTGCGCTGCCGGACCGGCAGCAGTAGACCAGGTCGTGCACGGGCGTGAGCTTGTCGGACACGCGGTTCGCGATGTAGGTGCCGGTCGAGGTGCGGCTGTCAGCGCCGACGATGACGCCGCCGCCGAAGCTGACGGCCATGATGGACGTGCCCAGGTCCACCTCGCCCTGCTTGAGCGTGCCGGGGGGCGACATCCTGCTCAGGCCTGCTGGACAGGTCGCTGCGCTGCGCTGCGCTGCGCCACGCTGCGCTGCGCTCGCTCGCCCAGGCGCCAACGGCCGACCTCCGCGCCGCGCCTCGCCGCCGCGCTCGGCTCTGCGCCGCGCCGAAGCTCGCGCCTGGCGCCCGCTGCCCTGCCCGCCGCCGCGCCGCCTTCGCGTGCCGCAAGCGCTTGCCCGTCTGCGCGCGAGCGAGCGCGCGCGCGCCCGAGGGCGCCCGCTCAGCTGCGCGGGCGCGGCTGAAGCTTCGCTCGCTTCTCCGGGCTTCCGGCGCGCCGCGGCGCCGAAGGGCCACTGCGCGAGCCCACCCGAGGTGTGTGCTAATGACGCGCTCGCGCCCTGGGTGCGCGTGCAGACTGCAGTGCAGTGCGGTGACGGCACGCTGCAGCACGGCGAATGTGAGCTGCCGGAGCATGCCCGGGCTGCACTGCAGCGTGCTGCCAAATGAAATGACGTAGCATGATGCACGCAAGGGCGTATGTCGTGCAGTGGCTGGTGAGAAGATGCAGTGCGGCACGGCGAATCAGCTGCCGGAGCAGGCTGCAGCCTGCAGGCTGCCAGTGCAGCCAGTGCGCGACGCGTGTCGTGCAGTGGATGGCAAGAAGATGCAGCCTGCAGACGTCTTCCAATGCCGGGTCGGTTGGTTGGCCTGCTTGCTGTCGCGCGGGCTCGCGGTCGTGCCGCCTCAAGGCTTTCGTCGAGTTCATCGCAGGTGTCGCAAGCATCAGCCGCCACGAACCTAACGTTTAACTCTAAATCCGGTCCCAGCGGCCAGCAAGAGAGCTGAGCGCAGCGCGGAGCACGGTGCGGCGTCCCTTCGTTCAAGTTGCAGAGAGGCGAGCTGCACTGTGCTCTTCATCGACTTGTTTGAGAATTTTCACCCCGCGAGGCAGGCCGGCGAGCGCGGCCGCCGGGCGCGGCCGGGGCCGGGCCGGCGAAAACAACGAAAGAAACCACTCACTGTCAAAAAAGGTGGCAGGACGCCACCACAACTTCACTTGAAGGCGGCCTCGCGCAGCCTCGCGCGGCGGCTTTGCGCGGCGGCCTCGCGCGGCGGCCTCGCGCGGCGGCCTCGCGCGGCGGCCTCGCGCGGCTTCACGCTCCAAACAACTACCGCTTGCTGCGCTGCGGAGCAGCCCGGCCGCAGCCCAGCTGGCTGGCAACGCAGCAGCGCCGGGGCAATGGACGCCTCGCGGTCTCCAAGTCCTCCACTTGCTGGCTGATCAGATCGCCCTGCCTGGCCGGCGCACGCCCTCTCGCCGTACCAACTAGTTCTCAAGTGGGGAAAGTAAAGTGGGGGCTGCGGCCAAGATCGTTGCCTTTGGTCGAGGTTCGATCGATCGATCGACAGATCGATCTGTCGGCGACCGAGAGACCGAGCGAGGGAGCGAGCGCGTGTCACGACGCCGTAGCAGCCGCCATGGGCAGCCGCCGCGCGACCGTCACGGCGCGGCGAGGGCAGGGGGGTAGGCCGCACGAGGCGTCGAGGCGCCAAGCGGGCAAGGCCCTCCGAACCCCTTGTGCTTCCAAGACCCAGGGAGAGCGCCTTCCACTCTCCAGGGAACGCTACCAGGCGCAACCAGCCGTGGGACCACCGGCCACCACCGGAGCAGTGCAGTCCACTTCCAAGCACTACCTTAGCTAGACTGGGCGCACGCCCTCCGATGGCGAGGCTCCACCGCCAGCGACGGTGAGCGCGCCGCGCCGCCGCACTGCGCCACGACGCGCCGCGCCCGCCGCCGTCTCCCAGCTTGCAGCAAGCTGCAGCAGCTTGCTGTGCTGTCCCGGTGGGGCCGCGGTCGCGCAGCGGCGCCGCGCTGCCGCCCGGCCCCGCCGCGGCCAGGCCGGCGCCGTGCAGTGTCCCGCCCGAGCCGCGTCCGAGCCGAGCCGGTCTGCTCCGCGCCGCGCAGCCCGCTGGCTCACGCAGGCAGGCAGGCAGGCATGCAGGCAGGCAGGCAGGCAGGCAGGCAGGCAGGCAGGCAGGCAGGCAGAACGACGATCTTCGACGGGGCCGCTGGAGGCGCCGCGAGCGGAGTTCACTTCTTGGCGCGGCGAGGCCGGATGGCAGGCATTGCAGCGCATAACATTCATCTGAAGACTGAAAGGAAAGTCGCAAGTGGCCGGGAGCCGCCCGGCCTGCTCCCGCTCCGCCGGACCCGAGCGTGCGCCCGCTCTGCTGCGCTCTGCTGCGCTCTGCTCAGCTGGCTGAGCTGGGAGCTGGCCGCCGTGGCGCTGGCCGCCCAGCTCCAGCATCGCGATGTCGCATCGCGATGCGATGCGATGCGACGCAACGCGACGCGACGCGACGCGACGCGACGGCGCGTGCGTGCGTGCGTGCGTGCGTGCGTGCGTGCGTCCATGCCGCGTGCGACGAGGCAGCCCTGCCCTCCAGACAGTGTCCGTGGCGGGCGCCGGGCCGGCGGACGAGCTGACGGCTGAGTCTAGGCTGACGCGGATGCCTGCCAGGCAACCGGGAGGCGGGAGCCGCTCCGCAGCGCTGGCGCGGCCACGGTGGGACTGCGCGTGTCGCAGCCCCACCTCCTGTCGACAGTGACCGCGTGGCCACCGGGGGCAAGCCCGCACGTGGCACAGCGGAGGGGCGGGTGTGGGGGGTGGGGCACCCGTCACGGTGGGGCCGAGGCCTGCGTTCAAGTTGGCTGGCGCAGCAGTGCGGTCTGCACTGCAGTGCGGCGTGTCGTAGCAGGCGTACACTACTAGGGGGGCGAGCTCGCCGAGCTGCCAGTGGCCCAGTGGAAATAGGTCTGGGTCAGCCGCAGGTGGGTGGGCTACCTCCGCTGGCGACTCGGCAGCGCCTGATCCGAGTGACACAGCGCCCTCAATCTCGAGACCGCAGCCCGGCCATCCGAGCGAGCGCGGCACTGCGCCCGATGATCGATCGATCGATCGATCGATCGATCGATCGATCGATCGATGCACTGCTCGCTCGCTCGCTCATGGATGCATCGTGGCCGATCGGTCGATTGCAGTGTTCGGCGGAGCTGAACGCAACGTGCGGGCGCACTGAGACCAGGCGCGCAGGCACGCGCGCCGCCCCCGCTTCTCCGAAGTGCCTCGCGCCTCGCGGCGCTCCGAGGCCGCGCGCGTCGCGTTGCCCGCGTCGCGTTGCCCCGGCGCATCACGTCGCGTCGCGTCAAAACTTGGCAAAAATCGGACTTGGTTTCCTCTCGAGCTGGGCGGCTTGTCCTGTCTGTTCCGCGGCCGCTCGCTCCAGGCCAGAGACCAGGATCCGTCCACAGCGAGCAAAAGCACTGGCAAGCAAAAAGCAAAGACTCCCGGATCATCGCCGTTCCCCCCAAGAACGTGTCGTGTGCTGGTTGGTTGGGTTGGTTGTGGTGGGGCGGGGCGAGGCGGGGCACGATTGGCGCGAGGTCGGCGCCGCCTTGGGCTGGCTCGCGTCGCACTCGAAGCAGCTGCGGTCCGTGCGCCGCGCCGCTGTGTTCGTCCGCGCCAGCGCTGTGCTCAACCTGCGCGAGCTGACCGACCGACCGGCCGGCCGGCCGGCCGGCCGACCGACCGACCGACCGGCCAGCCGGCTGGCACTGCGAGGCCAGGCCGGCGGGCCGGCCCGCCGGCCTGCCGGCTGGCCGGCGGGCAGCTTGCCGGGGCCGGTCTGTCGGCGATTGCCAGCTCTGCTGCCAGTGCCGGGAGCGTCCGCAGTCGGCGCGACGCGACGTGCAGAGCCAAGCTAGCTTCTGTCTGTCAGCCTACAGCGCGACCCTCAAACAGCCAGCCAGCCGGCAGCCCTGGCTGCTTCCGAGTCGTTGGCGCTGCCACAGCCTGAGCGCGCTGCTGCCAGGTGCCCAGGGACCGCCAGGGAGCGCCAAGGCTCGGTCGAACCTTCCGTGTTGCTCTGGTCTGCCAGAAGCCCGGCAGCCAGGGCCAGGCAAAGACAACGAACCTGAACTTGATTGTAAACTCCGTGCCCGAGGCGGCTGCGTCGCTGCGGACACGCATTTTCTCGCGCCGCGCCGCGCCGTGGCTGCGCCGTGGCCTTCTTTTCTCTGAGGGCTTTTGTTTTGCTTGGCTTGCCACCACCACCACCACTTGTGCTTCGTGCGTGCGTGCTTGCGGCGGGTAGGCGTGCGCTCTCTCGCATGCTCGCTCGCTCGCTCGCTCGCTCGCAGCGCGGGTGCCCCGCGCTGGCCGCGGCTTGCCAGCCAGTGGCAGTCAGCGCGCCGCCCCGGCCAGCCAGCGCGCCGCGCGGCCGGGCTGCAGGCAGGCAGCAGCCGGGCTGCGCGCTGCGCTGCGCTGCGCTGCAGGAGCACTGATGCTTGTGAGATTCTCGCGCCGCAAGGCGTTACCACTGAAGGGCGCCTGCCTGCCTGCCTGCCTGCCTGCCAGTGCCTCTTCAAAATCTTGGGCGGCAAGGGAGACCCGAGTCTCGACGGGACTCGGAACTCGAACTTGCTCATCAAGCGCGTCCACACGGCGTCTCCCCGCCCGCCTTCGGCGCTTGCCGCCGGCCTGCCGAGCGCAGGATTGCATCGACATCGACGGCGCCCCGACGGCGGTCGAGCGCGCCGTGGCCACCCTTGCAGACCCATCCATCCATCCATCCGTCCGTCCACCCACCACCCGCCACCCTGCCTTCGTTACGTCCGCTTCGCGCGAGCTTGGCTTCGCTCTTCGCTGGCCATGGCTTCTTCTGGCCGCCGCTCGTGCTCGCGCTCGCCGCCTCTAGCTAGCTCGCCTCCCTCGCACACGCTTGGCCAAGGCATCGCGCCGCGGCGCTCCGCCCGGACTCGCACCCCGCAGCGCGCCGCCGCCCCGCCGCAGTGCACGCGCCCGGGACGCCCTCCGTCCGTCCCACTGTGCGCGGGCGCTTCCACTGCGGGGCCAAGCGCGGGCCGGCCCCGCAGCGCCGCTGTGCCGCCGCTGCCCCTGCCTGCCTGCCTGCCCGCCTGCCGGCCGGCCGCCTCTCCCTCCCTCGCTGCGCCGCCGCGCCAGCTCCGCCGCGGCCCGCCGCCCGCCGTGCCGCGCCGGCCCCGCGGGCCGCGCCCCGCTGGCCTCCGCCTGCTTCGCCCGCCTCGCCTCGCCTCGCGCGGGCCCGCGGCCGTGACTCGCGCGCTGCCCCCGCCTGCTCGCGCCTGGCGCGTGCATGCCCCGCTGCTGCCGCCTGATGTTTGTTATGTCTGCCTGCCTGCGCCGCTGCTTCCCCTGGGCCGCAGCAGCGGCAGGCAAGCCCGCAAAGCAAATCAGCGCAGCGCGGCAGAGCGCATCGCATCGCGCCGCGCCTCGCGCCGCGCCGCGCAGCGCGAGCTCGCAGCGGCGGCGCGCCGCGCCGCGCCGCGCCGCGCCGCGCCTCGCCGCGCCGCGCCGCGCCTCCGCGGGCCGAGCGCGGAGGGCCGAGGTCTCCGGCTGCTGGCTCGGCTGGCCTGGCCTACCCGGCTGTCTGTGTGTCTGTCTGGCTGTCTGTCTGTCTGGCTGCCGAGTCCGGCTGTCCGTGCTCAACGCGCGCAGAGCCGAGCGAGGTCGGCGCGCGAGATCGACGCGGGCGCGGCGGCGGCGGCGGCGGCGGGAGGCCGGCCCGCGCAGAGAGCGAAGGCCCGCCCCCGGCAGTCAGTCGAGCTCAGCGCGGCGGCCACCGCGGTCAGCGAGCCCGCGTAGTGCAGTCGGCACCTGCACCTACCCGCCTGGGACAGGGCGAGAAAGGCGAAGAGCAAGCAGACCGCCAGCCAAGACTGCGCGAGAGCCAGGTGGTACGAGCGCGAGCACGAGTGCGAGCGCTGAGCCGCAGGTCCCGCACGGAGGGAGTTTCAGGCCCCCGCTGCAAGAGAACCGAGCCAAAGCAGAACCGCAACGAGCTCGAGCAAGCATAGCCCGCAACAGCTCGACAAGAAGAGGGACCGAATCGGACAGCCAGTCAGAAGTCAGCGGACGCAGCAGATCGGCCTTCGCAGCAAACCGGGATGGAGGACCGCGTGCTCGTAGCATTCGAGGGCGAGGAGACCTTGCACGACCTGTTCGCAGACCACCTCAGCGTCGAGCCCGACCCCGAGGTCGCCACCTACACCAGTTCCTTCAAGCCGGCAGACTCCTTCTCCACCAGCATCAGTGACCTGCAGCTCCCGGCGCCCGACGCCTTCTTCCCCGAGCCCTCCCTCCTCGTCATGCATAACAGTGGCGCTCCGGAGCAGGTCGCGCCCCAAGGGCCGGCCAACGGCACCACGGCGCAGCTCTTCTCCGAGTTCTTCATTCCCGCTGCTGAGGACCAAGCCATGGACGCCGCCCTGCCCGGGTCCTACGACTCGCACCCTGCGCACGACGAGGGCGCCGTCTTCCAGCCGGACCACCCCCATTTCGCCTCGCCCGCCGCCTTTGTGCAGCCCGAGGCTGCCGCTGTCTTCCAGCAGCAGCTCCAGCACGACCCTCTCTCGCACATGCAGGCCCAGCTGCACCAGAACCAGCAGCACCAGCACCAGCACCAGACCGCGCCCATCTACGGCAGCCTGTCGCACTTTGGCGGCCGTTCCCTCTCCCTCGACGAGATGGACACCCTCTACTTTACGCGCGATCCCGAGTCTCAGGAGGACTGGATGGCCTGGATGACGGCATCCTCCGCCGACTCGGCGCCCGCGAACGCCGGCCCCGCCAACACCGCCGCCACCGCGCCGGTCATTGCCAGCCCCAACACCGCTGCCGCCAAGCCGGCCCGCCGCAAGCGCTCCGCCGCCAACGCCGTCAGCGCCGACGCCGACGCCGACACTACGGCGCCGCAGCGCAAGGCCAAGCGCACCAAGAGCGAACCCGTCCTGAAATCCGACAAGCCCGCCGCCCGCCAGGGCAAGTCCCGCGGCGCCTCGTCGTCGCCAGCGCCCTCGTCCCCGGCCGCCGCCAGTGCCTCCTCGGCCGCGGACGCCGAGGAAGTCACCTGCCACCCGCGGCAGAGCATCCCCAAGGAGGACGTCGAGCGCAGCCTGCGTGCCATGCGCCGCCTGCGCGAGATGGACGGTGGCTACGTCGTCGACGTCGACGACCGCCAGAAGCGCAAGTTCACCTGGAACGAGAACATTGCGCTCCTCCTCTGCGTTTACCTCCAGGAGGAGCACAAGTCACCCTTCAAGGCCATCCTCGACCTTTTCAACGGCGCCCACGCCGACCTCGTCCGCGAGGCCCTCGCGGCCGGCTTGCAGCCGCCCGTCGACCGCCCCGTGCGCGACCGCTCTTCGCTCCGCAAGCGCCTGCAAAAGGCACTCCGCGCCGACAAGCTCACCAACAAGTGGTCGCTCACACGATTCCTCGCCGCTGGCGCCTTCATCGGCACCGTGCAGAAGGAGCTCGACCTGCGCAAGGCTGCAGCCGCCAGTGGCACCGTCCTCAAGAGCGAGTTCGAGGCGCCGCCCTGCCTCGACGACGGCCTCCTCGACGATCTCCACTTCATCATCGCTCTCATGCACTCCACCTTTGACGACATCAAGCCCCGCACCATCTGCATCGACAAGGCCAGCTCCTAAACCCCGCCTGGGCCTTCTCTGAACATGACCACCATGGCCGCGCCAGCCCGCGTCAGGACACACAAACACCTCTCGCGGCGACCGACGCCGCCCCCACTCTTTCCTTCCCTTTCCTGTATCAATAGTATCACCACCACAACAACAATGCTGGTACCTTTTCTTCTTTCACTTCAACCATGACATGAGACAAACCCATCGTCATTGTCTTCTTGTGCAGTACACCAATCTTTGCAAGGTCGGGCCGTCTGTGGCCGTTGATCAAGCCATGCTGGCCCATGCATTCATTGATGACTCCGGTCTTCTTTACGGAAGACGAAAGCTCGCAGTGGTGACATGTCACCCCACACCTTTCGTCTCTCCCCTCGTTTGCCCACGGCGCCTTGCTTGCCCATGGCGCCTCGCTTGCCAACTTCGTCTCGCGTGCCTCCTGCGTGCATTCCTACTGCGCCTGCGTTTGATCCTGCTCATCTTGCTGTTGCTGTTGCTGACGTCGTCGCAGCGCCGCATCTGCTGCCGCGGCCTGTCGCTTCCGCCGTGCCGCCTCGCGCGCCGCCTCCGTCTCGTCTGCCTCGGTGCCGGCGCTCGCCTCACTCGTGGCCGATACCCCGTCCGAAGCGCTCCCGAGCCGACGACCGGGCCCCAGCGGTCTTCGTACCTCCGACACGACCACGGACGCGCCGCTGCCGCCCGAGGCCATCTGGCCCGACCGCATCTGGTGGTCAATCTCATCCGCCGTCAGCGTACCAGCGATGCGCTCCAGATTCGCATTGAAGAGAGAGTACGCGCTCAGCTCTCCCTCGCGCCGAGGCTCAAAGTTCAGGTACATGCCCACCACCACAGTGGCCAGCACATACAGGTACTCCGCACCGAAGTCGCTTCCGTACACGTGCGCCAGCCGCAGTCCGAGCCACCACGCCAGCGCGCCCACCGCGAGCCGCGGGACGCGGCCCAGACCGCGCCACTGCCGCCTCACGTGTTCCATCGCACGGCCGCGCCGCCAGCAAAAGCCGCGCTCAGCACGCCCAGGAACGCGCGGTGGCCCGGCCTGCTCGCCGCCACGCGCGACCGCTCGTTCGCCAGGTACAGCGCCACGGCCAGCAGCGTCCCGGTCCCCGTCACCCGGCACCTGTCGTGGTCGCCGCGCCCCGTCAGTCGTCCGTGCCTGCCGCCGCCGCCTGGCCGCCGCTCCGCGCTACGCACCCGAAGCAGTCGGCCTCCTTTGTCTCCGCCGCCGCCGGCATCTCGACCTTGATCCAGATCTGCCTACGCGGTCTGCGCTCCTGCTCCTCGTTCTTGATCTTCTTCGCCAACTTCGCCAACTCGCGATTTCGTGCACGAGAGCCATTTTTCGCCGTTGTCTTTCCGACTCACAGGCAAGCGCAGGCAAAACCTGGGTAGGGTACCCGGCGATACCGCACGACGGGTACTCACTACTCGCCCTGCTGTTCTTCGCTCCGTGGACCAGCGAACTTGCCCCAGATTGTCTGCCTCACATCCACGCGCATCGACTCCAGTCCACGGCAGGTAGTCCAGCTCGGCCAGGTGGTCAGCTGGCTGTACACCAACTCCACTGCCAGCGCCTGCCAGGGGCAGTGCATGCTCTTGATTCCGGCGGGGCTCACCGCGTGCAGCTCGTGACCGAGCCGAGCCAAGTTCGGGTTCGAGCCAGTACGAGCAAGCACAAGCAATTCCGCGCAATTCCCACCCTGCCCGCGGGTCCTCGCCAGCTCAAAGTCAGCAGGCCTTCGTCGATGTAAGTTGCTCCATCTCGATAGACCCGGCTGGATCCCCGGCGGCCGTGCGTTATGCGGGTTGGAGCAAGCGAGCTCGACAACCGAGCTCCACTGCTGGGGGAAGCTGAGGAGAGAGAGAGAGAGAGAGACAGCGAAAGCCTGACGCGAGCGCGTGTGTCGTCAACATTGGTCGTGCAGAATGTGCATGTAGGTTAGCGCCAACTAGGCCTAGCGTCTAGCTACCAGTAGTGAGCCAAGGTTGCCCTCGGTGACGGCCGCCGCGCATCGCGTCGCCAGGCAGCCCCTTGATCGTTAGGAGCGCCCGGCCAGCGCAATGAACTTGAGCAGGTCCTGCCTGCTCGCAATGGTGATGGTCTCGCCGTGCATCTCCGCCGGCATGGGCGGCTTGACCTTGGTCTTGCGCCGCCGCTTGCGGCCGTGCTTGACGTGGTACAGGACCGGCACCTTCTGCTCATCCTCGCCAGCCTTGTCGTCTTCGTCGGCACCGGCCGCGGTCTCGCCCTCCCCGGGGCCATTTTCCTCGGCCGCGCCCTCCGTCGGGCCGCCCGCGTCCGCGCCAGACGCCGCTGCGTCGGCCTCCGTTTTCGTCTTTCCAGCGGCAGTGGGCGACTTGGCGGCCGCTGCGCCCGACGCAGCGCCGCCCGAGGCCGCAGTCGGGCCCGCGCCGCCGGCAGCGGCGCCGGGCTTGTCGCGCTTCAGGGCACCGTTGCGCTTGGCCGCCTCGTCCTCGTCGTCCTCGTCGTCCTCATCCTCCTCCACGAGGTCGTTGTCCTGGTTGTTCATCTCGTCCTCGTCCTCCTCGTCCAGTTCGTCCAAGGCCGCGGCGCGCCGCCTCCGGTCCGCGATGCTGCTCTTGGTCCCGGTCCTGGCGTCACTCTCCTCATCGTCATCGTCATCGTCGTCGTCGTCGTCATCGTCGTCATCGTCGTCGTCGTCGTCGTCGTCGTCGTCGTCCATCCCAGCGTCCTCGGCGGCGGCCGCGCTCGGAGCCGCCGGGGCGGCCTCGGGCTTGGCCGCGGCCTCTGCGCTACCGCTCGCGGCCGTGGCCGCCGTCTCCGCTCGCGCCGCGCCGCCCTCGGCGGCGTCCACCTCCATGGCGACGGCCTCGTCCGACATGCCGTTCGCTCGCTCGCTCGCTAGCTACGGCCCGCCGCTCGGCTGTCGCTGCGCCAGCGCGCACGGGAGAGCGCGCAGGACAGCTCGCCGCGCGCTGCGAACCACCGCGCGGGCGCCGCCGCCGCCGCCCTCGCCCGCGGCCCGCGCTGCGCCGCCGCAGAGCAGACCCGGTTTGGCAACGAGGCCGCCGAGGCCGTCGCCGCCATGGCCGAGGACTACTACACGCTGGAGCAGCTGCAGCTCGAGGACAGCGCCAGCGACTACAGCAGCGAGGGCGAGGACGCGAGCCAGGCCATCGTCGGCGAGCTCGCCGCCGCTCTCAGCGCGCAAGAAGGTCTCAGCGCGCAAGCGCCGCCGCCGCAGAACGCCGCCGCCGCGGCCGCCACCAACGACCGCGACGCTGGGGCCGCCAAGCGCGCCGGCCTCGTGGCAAGCCTCGAGGACAGGGCCACCTCGCATGAGGAGGACATTGCCTTCCTCATGGGCCGCATGAAGACTGGCACGGCAGGGTGGAAGCCGCACGACAAGCCCTTGGCCACGCCGCAGGACAAGCTCTCGGCCGACGACGCCAACGCCGACGCCGACATGCCGGACGTTGACGTCAAGGGAGCTTCGAGGGACGCCAAGGGAGCTTCGAGGGACGCCAAGGGAGCTTCGAGGGACGCCAAGAGCGGTGGTCGGCACGGCGGCGCAGACGGCGATGATGACGATGAAGAAGACGGCTTTGCGGCCGGAATCCGCAGCGATGAAGACGACCTCCTCGACGGCGATCTGGACGACCGCGACCGCCTCTACGTGCGCAAGAAGTTCCGATCCAAGGCGACGCCAGGCCGCTCCGATGCGCTCCTGAGCTGTCCTGGATGCTTTTCCACCGTCGCCTACGACACCAGAGTGCGCCCTGGCCGCTCGGGCTGGTACACTGCGGAGCAGGCCTTTCACTGCCGTGAGCGGGAGATCAACGAGGCCAGTGAACACACGGTGGAGTGCGAGCAGTGCTCTTCTGCACTCGGCGTTCGGCTCGAAGACGGCACGTATTTGTTCAAGTCGGTTTTGCCTTCAGCGATTGACGACGAGTCGTGAGGCTGACGCTGAACGTTGAGAGCGAGCAAATGGGAGCATCGAGAGCAACTACGAGCATTGTTGAAAGCGAAAGCAAAGCGGGGGCGCCAAGAGATCGAGAGCGTTGCGCTAAGAGATCGAGAGCGCTATAAGATCGAGAGCGCAAAAAGCTGCGGAGGTCGCTGAGGTCACTGCGATCGAGATCGCGTCGATGGTATCTCAACCTTCGTGTGCGCCGATCGCTCGCATCTCTCACTCTGTGCTCGTTTTCTCTTTTCTTCGTCACATTTGCTCTCGCATTCTTCCTCTCTCTGTGTGTCCGTCTGGCACTGGCACTGACTGACGGTCTGACTGGATGATCTGTAATCTTCCTCTTTTGTTTGTGTGTGATCAGCATGACAGTCACACAAAAAAAAAACTTCCTTCTTCGTTCGACACCGCCCAAGATGATAAACAGAACAAGAGCACGGCGAGCATAGGCGTGCGCACGGGGCTTGTGGTGGTATGCGAAAGCTCAGATAACCGCAGTAATCATGGCCTCGCGAATGGTCTCGAGTGCGGGCTCGCGGCCGGGCTTGGCCTTGCCGATCTCCTTGGGCGCGCCGGGCGGGCAGAGGAGCATGACGCTCATGTTGTCGCCGCTGGACTTCATGAGGCACTCCTCAAGAATCTTCTCGCAGGCGGAGCCGATGCCGCACCCGAGCTGCATGGCAGCCAGGCAAAGGTTAGTGCACTCAAAGTTGCTCATGACGTCCCAGATGCCGTCGCAGGCCAGCACGACGAAGTTGTCCTCGTCGGAGCGCGGCACGATAGAGGTGACGGGAACGACGGTGATCTGCTGCTTGGCGGGCGGGAGCGACTCGTCAATCTTATAGCGGAAGTCGCCAAAGGAGCGCGCCGACGCCAGGTCACCGTTGACGCGGTTGTCGATGATGCTGCCACCAGCGTCCACAACGCGCGCGGTCTCCTCCGGGTCGTTGGGCTTCTGGTCCTTGGTGCTGAACTTGGGCTTGCCATTGGAGAACAGGACGGAGCGCGAGTCGCCCGTGTTGGCGAAGATCCAGTGCGTGGGCGTGACGAAGACGCAGACGCCGGTGCTGCCCGAGTAGTCGCGGCCCATCTTGACGTCGCTGAGATCCTTCATGGACTCGTCGCAATCGATGAAGCCCTCGATCATGGCCTTGGCCAGCGCCGTAGCCTGCTCCTCCGGATCGGTGCTGCCGGACTCCAGGAAGTCCTGCCACGCGCCGGACGACTCGATGTAGTGCAGGACATTCGCCGCCGCGTAAATTGCGGCCAGGTCACCGCCGTGGCCGTCAAACACGCCAAAGAACCCGAGGTCCGAGCTCGTGCGCGTCGGCAGGTGATGCGCGTGCGCGTCCTCCATCGTCACGCGCCAGCCCTGCATCGACGAGAGCCCCCAGCGCACCTCCTCGCCGTTGATCTTGCCCTTGCCCACCGTCGTCTCCTTGGTCGTGATGGGCTGCGACAGGTACGGGCTCATGGCCTCAATGCCGAACCGCTCCGGGAGCTCCTCCATCGTCCCTGCCGCGCTCTCCGCGCTCCCGCCGCCGCGCGCGCGCGCCTCCGCCGCGCTTCCCCCGCGCGCACGTCTGCCGCGCGTGCCGCCCCGAGCACCCCTCGCGCTGCGCTGCAGAGCGCTCCAGAGCGCCGCGCCGCTGCGCGCCGCGCCGCGCCGCCGCGACCGGGGCGCTCGCGCTCCGCCGCCCGCGCCCGCCGCCGCCGCCGCCGCCGCCGCCGCGCGCGCGCGCCGCTCCCTCGCTCGCTCGCTCGCTCGCGCCTGGAGAGCGTGGACTGGAGCGCCGACTCGGAGGCGCGCGCGCGCGGTGCACGACTTCGGCGCCGCGCCGCGCCGGATTCGCCCGCCCGCGCCGCGTACGAGTCGGCCGGGTCCGCCGCCGAGGCGGCCGCGCTCGGGCGGTCGGGGCGTGGGCGCCGCGCGAGAGCGTGCGAGCCGCAGGCTGAGCGCCAGTCGTGGTCGGCGCCAGCAGGTGGTATGGTCGGTCGGCCGTCTGCCTGTTTCGATGACATGTGAGACATCGTCTCCCATTCGCGGAATCAGATGAGTTACCAGAGCTTGTTCGAGTTGACTTTTGCTATGTTGAAAGTAGAAAAGCATCAGTGATGGCAGCGACAGCGGTCGCCGCAGGTGCAGGGGCCGCCAAAAGCCTTGGGGCAGCCCGGCATGAAGATGGGCTGCGTGGAGCGGCGCACGTGCTCGTCGCAGTCGCGGCACTCGCACGTCTCGGGCGGGCAGGAGCAGGGCAGGCCGCTGGACATGTTGGTGCAGCGAACGGGGACGTCGCGGCCGTTGACGCGCACAGATTCGAGCCCAAGCGTGCCGCCGCGCAACGAACGGCCATACGTGTGGCCTGCAAAACGAGGCGGGCGGTAGCGCTTGAGCAAGAGCGAGGAGGAGACGACCGAGACGGAGGAGAGCGCCATGGCGGCGGCGGCGGCAAAGGGCGGGAGCGCGACGTGCAGCAGAGGGTAGAGCACGCCGGCGGCGAGCGGGATGGCGAGTGCGTTGTACCCTAGGGCCCAGAAGAAATTCCAGCGGATACGCGAATAGATGACGCGCGCCAGGTCGATGGCCACCAGGACGTCGGTGAGCGTGGAGTTGACGAGCACAAGGCCGGCCGCCTCGATTGCGATATCGGTGCCGGCGCCAACGGCAATGCCGACGTCGGCCTGTGCTAGCGCGGGCGAGTCGTTGACGCCGTCGCCCACCATGGCGACGGCCGTGCGGCCGCGCTTCTTCTTGGTCTTCTTGAGGGCCTCGCGCTGCAGACGCGCCACGCAGTCGACCTTATCTGCCGGCAGCACGTCGGCCACCACGTGGTCGATCTCGATGCCGATGTCGGCGGCCACCACTGCAGCCGTGCGCGCGTTGTCGCCGGTGAGCATGTACACCTCGACGCCAAGAAGGTCGCGCAGCGCGCTCACGGTCTGCGCGGCCTCGTCGCGCGCGCGGTCAAAGAGGCCAAGCACCGCCTCGGTGCGGCCATCCACCGAAACGCAGACCGCGGTCCGCCCACGCGACTCCAGGTACTCCATGGCCTTGAGCGTACCGTCGCGCACCGTCACGCCCTCGGCCTCCAGGCCGCGCCGATTGCCCAGGTGAACCTGGTGCTTGCCCACGCGGCAGCGCACCCCGCGACCGGCTTCGCTGTAAAAGTCCTCCACAGCGACCAGGTCGATGCATTGACGGCCGCGACCCGTGTCCTTGCCGGCGGCAGCGTCCTTTTCTTTTTCTATGTCACCTTCGGCCTGGGGGCCAATGCCCAGCTCGCGCGCCTTGGCCAGGACGCCCTTGGCGAGCGGGTGCGCGCTCCCGCTCTCGGCGCAGGCCGCAAAAAAGAGCACACTGCGCATGACGCCCTCGCGGACGGCCTGGGCGGGCGCCGCCTCCGGTGCCTCGGCAGGGCCGTCGCCCTGGCCAAAGTCCCTTGCGGCGAGCGCCGCCCCGGTCAGGGCCTCCTCCACAGGCACGTACAGGCGACTGGACAGTAGAACGATTTCGTCCACCGCGGGCGAACCCTCGGTGAGCGTGCCGGTCTTGTCAAAGACGACCGTGCCGACGCGCGAAGCCAATTCGAGCGCCTCGCCGCCCTTGATGAGGATGCCGTGAGCCGCGCCCACGCCAGAGCCCACCATGACGGCCGTGGGCGTGGCCAAGCCCAGCGCGCAAGGGCAGGCGATGACGAGCACCGAGATGCCAAAGAGCATGGCAAAGGTGCCGTCGCTCATGCCGGCCGCGTGGTACGGCCAGGATGCCTTGGTCTCATCGATCCAGCCCGAGGACAGCACGGTGATCCACACCGCAAAGGTGAGGCCGGCGCACGCCAGCACGAGCGGCACGAAACGCGCGGCGATACGGTCCGCCACAACCTGGATGGGCGCCTTGCTGGTCTGCGCTGACTCCACGAGCTTAATGATGCTGGCCAGCGTCGATCCGTCGCCGGTCTCGCTTACGCGCACGCGCAGCGCGCCGTCCACGGCAATTGTGCCGCCGATGACCTGGTCCCCCGGGCCCTTGTTCACCGGCACGGACTCGCCTGTGATCATGGATTCGTCCACGGCGGCCGCCCCGCGCTCCACGACGCCGTCGCTCGCGATGCGCTCGCCCGGCCGCACCACCAGCATGTCGCCGCGCTGTACGAGCGCCAGCGGCACCTCGTGCACTTGCGCGTCCGCCTGGTCCTCGCCCTCATCATGCTGCTCCCGACGCTCGCGCGCGTCCTGGTCGGCCCGCTCGATGCGCGCCGTGTCAGGTGTCAGCTTGGCCAGCTTATCGATGGCCGCCGACGTGGACGCCTTGGCGCGCGCCTCGAGAAATTTGCCCAGCAGCACGAAGGTGATGAGGAGCGCCGAGCTCTCGAACATTTGCATCAGGCGCGAGCCCTTGCGGCCCGAGGCATGCGCGTTGTACACGACGGCAAAGACGCTATAGCCGTAGGCCGCCGTCGTGCCGAGCGCCACGAGGATGGACATGCCCAGCACGCCGGACCGCAGCGAGTGCCACGCCTCGCGGTAGAAGCGTGCGCCCGGCACGAACTGCACGGGCGTGGCGAGCGCCCAGCAGATGACCTCCTCGCGGGTTGCGCCGGCCACCGCCACCGAGCGCAGCCACCCGCGCATCGGCCCGGGCAGGTGCCCGAGCACCATGGACACGAGGAAGAGAGGGACGGCGAAGGCAGCTGCGAACAAGAGATCGCGCTGCCAGCGCCGCATCTCCGCCAGACGCCGGTCCTCGGAGACCTGGTGATGCGCTGCAAACCCGGCGCGGTCTGTCACCTCCACCGACCCGCAGTCCACCGGTCCGTCCGCACGCTGCAGGTCCGCGCAGAGTCGTCGTAGCTGCAGCACGCGGTCGTCAAAGGTGATCTCGAGCGCGCCAACCTGTCTGTCGCCCGCAACTTCCTCCTCCTCTTGCTCCTCCAGGAGCGGCGCCTCCAGGTCCGGCTGCACCGCCGCGGCCCGCCGGCTGCGGGTCTTGGGCCTCCCCGCCACCTCGACGCGCTGCACACCGGGCAGGCCCTCTATGAAGCGCCGCGCGGCGGCGAGATGGCGGCCAACAAGGACGACGCTGGTGCGGACTGCGTTCTGCTCCTTCTTGTCGGCGGCGCTCAGCGGGCCAGTCTCCTCCGTGCAGGAGGTGAGTTCGGCATCGAAGCCAATCGCCTCGACGGCGGCCACCACGTCCTCCGGCTTGGTGCGGTCGCCCACGAGCGTCAGCTGCAGGCGGTTCTCGGGCAGCACGGCCACGGAGAGGCCCTCCTCCTGGACACCGTCTAACCTGCGCACGGCATTCTCCACGGCCTTGGCGCACGAAGAGCACGTGAGGCCATCCAGTCGAAAGACCGCGCGTGCTCGCCGGGGTCCCTTGTCGCGCACGCTCAGCACCTCGCAGTCAAAGCCGACGGCCTCCACGGCCTCCACCACGGCCTCTGCCACCTCGGGCGTGCCACGAAACTTGAGCTCGGCCGTGCCCGCTACCAGGTTCACGGCGCACGATTGCACGCCGTCCACCGCCTCGGCCGCGCGGGTCACGGTCGTGGAGCAGGACCCGCACGTCATGCCGCCGACGGTCAGCTGCGCCACATGGTCAGCCTGCCGCTGCTGCTGCTGCTGCTGCAGCTGCTGCGCCATCTTGCCCTTGAGCGCAACGCGACGCGACGCGACACGACCCGATGCGAGCGGCGTCAACAGGCGGGCAGGCACCGACGCGTCGGCCCACGCTACGCCGCGCCGCGCCGCACCGCGCTGGGATGCTCGCGGTGCCGACGGTGCCGTCGGGGATTTGGGTGACTCTCATGCCGAGAGGGCACGAGCTTCAAGTGCAGAAAACATGCAAGCACACAAGCATGGAAAGACAAGCGTATGGTGGTGGACACTCGCTCGCTCTCTTGTTCTCTGTCTGTCTGTCACGGTGTGTATGTTGTCTAGTAGAAGCTAGGTACTCGCTGCTGTCGGCCCTGGAGGCCGCGCCAGCAATAGACGCGTCGCGAACTCGGCTATTCGTGTGTGGAGTTCACCCTGCTTGGCCCTTGTAAAGTAACGTAAGCAACTAAGTCTTCCGGCGTCACAACGTTGTGGCGTCCATCCTCTGGGCGCCAGCGCGCTGGCGCCGGCAATCTTGTGCGCGACGCACCGTGGGACCTCGTGGCTCGGTGCTCGCTCGCCTCCAACCACGGCCCCACTCACAGCCGGCTTGCGATTAGTTGCTGGAGGGCGTGCGCGAGACGGAGACCTTGACGTTGATGTGAGAGAGCCAGTTGATGGTGGTGTTGATGATGATGAAAGAGCCGGCGATCTGCGTGGTGCGGATGAGGGCGCCCTTGGGGAGCAGGCAGGTGAGCGCCGGAACCATGACGGCGCGCAGGGCCTGGCGGCCGGGCGGCGAGGCGCGCGTCTTGCGCGAAAGAGGCATGAACTCGCGGTCAAACCACTTGTGCCACGGGGACTGGAGCTCGCGGAAGAGCTGGCCGTAGGACTTGGAAGGCGTCATGAGCTTGAGCGTGGAGAGGTTGTGCGGAATGTGGCTGAGGTATCCAGCGACGATACCGGCGAGCAAGGAGCCACCGAGGTTGCGCATGTTCTGGGACTCGAAGATCTCCATGCGCTCCTCGAGGAAGTCGGAGAGCTGGTTGATTCCGACGCCGAAGATGATCTCGCGCGCGGCGCGCGGCACGAGGCCGCGCGTCCAGCGCGAGTGCAGCGGCTCCGGGTTCATGTGGCCGGCATTGCAGGCCTCGAGCACGGAGGAAATGGGCGTCATCGCAACGCCGGGCAACACGGCCAGGCCAAGGCCGACAAGCTCCGGGTTGTCGTACTCGGAGACGTGCACGCGGCTGTCGAGCACGTGGCGCAGGCCCTTGAAGCCGTTGATGTAGAGCACGCGCGTGGGCAGCTGCACGTGCATGTTGGGGAAGAGCGCGCCGCGCGGCGCACCGGTGAGCTTGGCGTTGAGGATCGAGTTGAGGCCGGACCGGTAAAAGGACTCGATGGAGGCAGCGCACGAGACGGCGAACCACGGCAGAGGCTCGGCCGGCATGGCCTTGCCGCTCTGCAAGAACAGCGGCGACCGCTTGTGCTTGGTGTGCGCGCGCACCTCCTTGCACAGCGAAAAGATGCACTCCTGAGCGAACTCGGGCGACTCCTCGAGCAGCTCGCGGAAGACCTCGGCGGAGAGCCGAAAGCAGGCGCCGTCTTCGAGGGCGCGCACCGTGGAAAATGCCTTCTCCTCCTTGAGCAGGTGCAGCATGCCAATGGTCGCCCCGCTGCCGGATCCGCCTAGCGTCGCCATGTGGTGCAGCTGGTCGTCGATGAGCCGCAGGCGCGCCACCGAGCCCTCCACGATGATGATGGCCGACGTCTGCGGCTCGCCCTGGATCATCAGCACGTCTCCCTTGCTGAAGGTCTCCAGCTCCATCGAGTTCGCCAGGCTCAGCCTCGACTGCATCGAGCAGTACCTGAACATGGTCGACCTGCGCAGATTCTCCAGCAGCTTGCTCTCGTACTTTTTCCCGCCGAACGAGTCGCTCACCCACCGCACGATCGACCCGATCTTGCCCGACAGGCTCTTCTGCGCGTTGCTCCCTGGCGCGTCGCCCTCGCCCTGGCCGCCGCCCTGCGCCGCCGCCGCCACGGCTGCGGCCTTGGCCTGCGCCGGTTTGGCCTGCATGGTCACCTCCACGTGGTCGTCGTCCACCTGCCCGGCCAGCCGCCGCTCGTCCGGCATCACCTCGATCAGCCCTGCCGCCGCGCCGGCCTTGGACGCGCCCGCGCCGGCCGCCATGCTGCCCGCGCGCCTCGCCTCGCCGTGCGTCGCCGCGCCGCTCTTTTCGAACGCGCCGCCGCCGCCCCGCCCCGCGCCGCGCCGCGCCGCCCCGCGCCGCGCCGCGCCGCGCGCCGCCGCCGCGCGCGAGGGCGCCGCCGCCGCGCGCGCGCCGCCGCCGCCCCGCCGCCGCCGCCGCCGCCGCCGCCGCCGCCGCCGCCGCGCCGCGCGCGCCGCGCGAGCCCGCGCGCCGCCGCCGACCTTTCGGCTTTGCCGCGGCGGCGGCATCTTCCTCGCCATTCTGCTCTCGCGCGCGCGGCGCGGGCGCGGCGCGGGCGCGGGCGCGGCGCGCGCGGGCGCGGGCGCGGGCGCGGGCGCGGCGCGGGCGCCGCCCTCCCGCCGCCGGCCCGGCCCGGCCCGGGCGCGGCCGCCGCCGGCGCGCGGCGGGCGCGGGGCGCGGGCGCGGGCGACGAGCAACTAGCTGGCAGGGCTCGGCGGCGAGCCTGAGCACAACCGGGGCGTAGGACTCGCTCGCGCGGGCGGACTGCTCGCGCTGGAGGTGGACCTGGAGGCGGAGCTGCGCGCGACGCGCCGCGACGACTCGGAGCTGGCTGCGACGAGCTGGCTGCGACGAGTGCCGCGAAGTCGTGGTCGCAGTGCTCTCGCGACTGATCGCCCACGTGCCAGTGGGGTGGATTTCGAAGGCGGGCGGCCGGGCGCCGCCGAGGCCGAGGCCGAGCGAGCCGGAGCCCCCGAACCCGAGGCCGCTCAGCTCGTGCGACTCCGCGAGGTCACTTGGTCGATGGCGTGGACAGACTCCGCGAGGTCACTTGGTTGATGACGCGGACAGAATCACAGGGACAGCCTGACCTGACTTGAGGGAGACGGCCTGCCTGCCAGTGGCAGCCTGAGTGAGGGAGACGGGCAGACGTACTAGTAGCCGCCGACACCGCGCACGTGGCAGAGAAGACGCTCTGACGTGAGAGGGCAGGGGAGCGGTGGCGGACGCCAAGCCGAAGGCCAAGCCGACGAGGGCAGACAGCCAGAGATCGCGCAGCTTGCGACTCGGAGACCAGGCTCAGTTCCCATCAGCTCTGGCGGCAGCGGTGGCCGCAGGATCCTTGGCGAGCTGGAAGGCGGCCACGGGCTCGAGAAAGCCACGGAAGCGGGCGCCGTCGGCGGACCAGCGCGCCCCAAAGCCCTCCGCGCAGCGGATCTCAACGACAGCCAGCGCAGAGACCTTGTCGCCGGCCGGCAGCACGTGCATGTTGACCCAGGTCGCGTGCGAGAGA
Source organism: Thraustochytrium sp. TN22 (assembly GCA_013306675.1). Taxonomy (NCBI): domain Eukaryota; class Bigyra; order Thraustochytrida; family Thraustochytriidae; genus Thraustochytrium; species Thraustochytrium sp. TN22. The sequence continues at coordinate 14,682 of JABLUY010000218.1, read as the reverse complement.
ATGTACGCGAGTCGGGACGCGGCACGAGCGTTCTTGGCGGCGTCGTTGCCATCCGCGCCGCCCCACCACGCCGCCGCGCCGCGCGTGCAGTGCTTGGCCAACGCGCGCCCGCCCACGCTTAACGGCTTGCCCTCGCGATTGGGCGCTGCGAAGGACGCCCAGAGACGCGCCAGCGGCGGGCACAGCAAAGGCACCGTCCCGGTCGTCTCGCGATGCTCCAGCAGCCACAGCACGCCCGAGACGCCCAGCGCGCGCAGCACGGCGCTCGCGGCCGCGGCCACCTGGTCCGCAGGCGCCGCCGTGCGCACCGCCTCCTTGAGCTCGGTCCAGCGCGCCAGGGCATCCCCGTCCGGCCCGCCCTCCGCCGCCTCCACGCCCGGCACCTTTAAGTCGTGCTGCGGTGGCCCAGGCGCCGCGCCGCCCGCGGCCTCCCAGGCATCCAGCTGCTGTGCCAGCGCCTCGACAGCCGGCTTGCGCGTCCAGGTCGCGTCCACCTCACGTTGCGCCTCCTCCTCCTTCTCCTCGCGGCCCTCCAGCAGCGCCACGCATAGCGGCAGCGGCAGCGGCGTCAGCTGCAGGCCGCCGTGCTCCTCCTCCTCGCCCTCCTCGTCCTCGTCCCCGGCCTCGCCCTGCTGCTGCCAGCGCAGGTCCTGCAGCGCGTCCGCCGCGGGGCCGCCGCGCCACCGCTCGCGCAGCGCCGCGCGCAGCAGCTCCGCCAGCGCCTCCGCCATGCCGTGGGCCCTCCTCCAGCTCTGCGCGCGCTCGGCTCTGCGCGCTCGCTCAACCGCGCGCTCGGCTTTGCGCGCGCCGTGGCCGTGGCCGTGGCCGCACGCGCTACGCACGTGCTGCGCACGCTCGTCGCCTCGGCATCCCCGCCGGCGCCGCGCAGCGCCTCGGCGGCGCCCCGGTCGCCGCGCAGCTGGACCTCGGCGCGGCCGGCGCCGCCGCAGGACGCGCCGCGCCGCGCTGCGCCGAGCGTAGCAGCGCAGCAGCGCAGCAGCGTGGCAGCGGCACTGCAGCGGGCGGCCGGCATGCTTGGCTCCTCCTCCTCATGGCGCTCGCTCCGGCCCAGGCCGCCGCAGCGCAGCCCTGCGAGCGCGGCCGCGACCCCGTTCGCCGCTGGCCATGGTGGCAAGCGAGCGGGCAGGCAATCAAGCAGGCTGGGCGAGGGCACGATGGTTCGATGGTGCGGGCACTGGCTGATCGCCTCCTGCCCGCCCACCCACTCGTGCTCCGTCCCTCGGACCTTGCGCACCGCCGGCGTCCGCCGCGCCGGTCATGGTCAGGACTGTCAAGGACCAGAACCGCCCCAGGCTCAAGCTCGGCGGCCCGGGCTGCGAGTTCGAGGTGCCTGAGCTCGGGTCGGGCCGGCCGGCTTGCGATGCGGTGCCAATGGGGCGCGTGGGCCCTGTGCGCGGGCGGCCTCGCGGCGGCCGCGCACCTGGCCGTGCAGGAGGCGCTGCGGCAGCCCATCCCGGGCCACATGCAGGAGCAGACGGCGGTCTTCCTGCCGGAGCTCCTGGACGACGCGACGCAGGCGGCGCTGCTGGAGCTGCTCAAGAGCAAGGGCACGGTGCCGTCCAACGCGGCGGACACGGCGTTCTATGAGGTCAAACACGAGCACATCGGCGAGGCGCAACCGCTCGACTCCGCCGGCGGCTGCACGCACTCGTACCTGGTGCCCAACAAAAACCGGACCGCCTGCATCCTGCCGGGTCGCATCGACATCGCGCGCGCCTTCGCCATGAGTGGCGGCTTTGATGGCATCAAGGAGAATCTCGGTACGCTCTTCTCCAGGCTGCAGTCCTTCGGCATTTACATCTTCGACCTGGAGGCCGAGGAGCACGCCGTGATCAAGTCGCTCTTCGCCTCGCCGAGCTTCCTCGAGGCCGCCAAGACAGTCTGCCCGTCGCACAAGCAGACACTTGACCCTTTCCAGTTCAACTTCATCGTGCAGGTGCCGGGCCAGGCCGTGGCCACTCACGTAGACGCCATCTACTTCCGCGGCGCCTCGCGCTTCATGCTGCCGCAGTGGCTCCTCGCCGTCATGTCCTTCTCGGGACTTTTCAAGGAGGACTTTGTGGACCAGGCGCAGATCGTCGGCTACGTCAGCCCGTGGGACGCCGACGACGTGCGCAGCAGGCCAGCCGACTTTGGTGAGTTCGTCTACTGGAACGGCAGGGACTCCTCCTCGGCGCAGACCATGCCCCCGCTTCCGCGCAGCGGCAACGGCATCGACGGCAGCAAGACCATCCACACCACCACGCTGTACCGGCCGCGCGACACCCCGCCCTTCCTCGACAAGAATCGGCGCAACGCACTCCGCTACAATGCCTTGGACGACCGCTGGCTCCTCGAGGTCGACGGCGCTACGCTCGCCGACTACGCCACCGAGGATCTGCGCATCTCCATCGTCTACCGCGCGCGCTGCTTCCGCGACGCTGACGACGCGCGCGCCTTTCACGACGCGCTCCACGACCCGGCCCAGGCCATGGACCTCGACCACATCCTCGCGCGTCTCGTCGACCACGGCCAGCGCCTCACGTCGCGCGCCCCGCCGCCCATGGCCGACCGCCTCGAGCTCGCGCTCTGGCTCCTCGACACCTACGTCAAGTACCCCTACCCAACCTCGGACCGCGCCTGGCTCCCCATCAACGTCTGCGCGCTGTTCTCCGAGCCCAACCCCCTATGCTGACTGACCCTGGCCGCCCCTCCCCGCTGGGCGGGGCGGGGCGGGCGGGCCCCACCTCACGGTACCGGTACCCTAACTACTAGCTGTTCGCCTTCATCTTTTCCTGTCCGAGCTCGAGCCACTGACGGTGAGGCCCAGCCTCCGCACGACGACCTTGGCGCATGTTTGTTGGCGAGACAGAGCGCATTCCGGCTTCGATCCCGCCTCGCTCGTGTGCGCCCTCGCCCGGCCGCTCCTGGCCTCGTACCTGCGCTGGCTGTGCTCCCTCTGCCTGAGGCGCCGGCGCTCGCCCGCCGCCACCGCCTCGCGCTGCAGAACCCAGACGCTGCGCGCGGCGCGGACGCGCGGCGCGGCGCGGCGCGGCGCGGCGCGGCTCGGGGCGCGCGCGCGAGGCGGACGCTCGCTGCGAGGCGAACGCTGCGAGGAGGCGGCCGCCGCGGCGCGCCCAGGCAGGGGCGAGTGTCGCGGGATCCACGGCGGCGAGCCCGGGCACGCAACGGCGCACGCATGGCGCGGCCCGCGCGACGCGGAACGCGCGCCGGCGAGCAGCGGCAGCGCGCCGGGCGCAACGAGAGTGACCAGGCGCCGGCCCGGAGGCCGCGCGCGGCATCGCACAGGCGGAGCTCGAGGCACCGGAGCGCGAGCAGCGACGACACTCACGAGGCGGAACGCGAAGGCCACGCCGTCGACGTGAGCACACAGCAGCAGCACGAGCCGGAGCAGCCGCAAAGGCCGAGTCCGATGAGCCGTTTGACAGCGCCACAGGAGTCGCCGGCCTCCTCCGCTACTTCTTCTTCTTCTTCTTCGCAGCTAGCCCCGCGCACGCGGAACTCGCGGCGCCCAAGGAGCTCAAGAGGCGACCATCAGCAGCACGACGGGCCAGGGCAAGCACCCCGCGCCGTGGCGGAGGAACCCGATGCGCGACGGGGCAGGGCGGCGCGAAAGACGAGCCTTGCGAGGCCACCAACCGCGCCGCAGGACCCGCCCACCTCGGAGCGCAGGAGTGGGCGACTGGCCGGGAACGCGCCCACCGCTCCAGTCGTTGCGCCGGGCAGCAAGCAGTCTGCCAAGGAGAGTGAGCAACAGGCGCAGAGGACCTCGTCGTCGCGGCAGCCGGCTTCCCCTCGTCGAAGTGCGCGCCGCCCGCGGCAGGAGGCCGCCGCCTCGAATGCGGCTGTCTCCCAGAAAGAGGCCGTCGCAACCCGGTGCCGCGCTGCGGCTAGCCCCCTTACTGTTGCGTCGCCTGCACCATCTCGTCGAGCGAACGCGCGTCGCCCGAGACAAGAGGCCCTTGCGACGCCCACCTCGGCTGCGCACCGCGTTGCACGGGCCTCGAAGGAGAATGCTACCAACGCAGTACCGTCGGCCACGCCACCCCGTCGAGCCGGCACGCGTCGCTCCACGTCCCTCGCATCTGAGCGAGCCACATCCGCTTCCCTAAAGCCCTCCTCGCCGTCCACGCCTCCAGCGACGGCCCCATCTGTGCGAAGAAGCAGAAGTAGTGGCCGGTCGTTGGCGGCGCCATCGCCAGCTTCGCCGCACGAAACCGGGGTCTCGCAGACCAGCGGGAAGCGCCGCGCGGCCGTCGCTGTCAAGGAGCCGCGCGCCAAGAAGCAGAAGAAGGAGAAGGAGAAGTCAAGGAAGGCCGAGGAGGAGGACGACGAGGCCAGGCGTGGGTTCGCCAATTTCTTGCCTCCCCAGCAGGCGGAGCTGCTGCGCTTGCGCCAGTACTTTAACGAGCTGGACCAGACCGCTCTGCAGATCGCATAGTAATTTTCTTCGTACTTGGAAAGGCATCGTTGCTTCGTCAAAGCAGCTGCGTCGCCTTGTGTTCAGGGAATGCAACGTCGGATCGTTGTCCAGTGCCGGTGCAGCAGAAGGTTGAAGAGTAGTCCTCCCACCTTCGGATGCCACGGTCTCCCATTGCCGTGCAAACTGGTCTTCGCGCAGTCCTTGAAGGACTGCTTAGCCTGCATGACCACGAACGAGTGCTTCGCCACCGCACTGCGTTTCTCGCGCAATTGAGACTGCGTCGCCATCATCATGTGCGCGATTTTCAAACGTGCCATCTCGGTCGTTAGAGTGGTGGTTAGCCCAAGTGCGCTGCGCCGCTTGCAGGAGGCGCATCAGAGCCGCAACCTCGAAAGTAGCAGACGATTGGCGGGCTGCACTTCGCCTTCTCTTCTCTTCCCGCGCTGCGCTTGCGCTTGCGCTTGCGCACGCACGTGCGAGGATGCCCAAGCGCACGGCCAAGCCGCTCACCTTCTTGAGCACCGCAGACCCGTCGACGCCGAAGCGCTCCAAGCGCCAGCGGGGCCCGGAGACGGGCCAGCAGACGTGGGCCGCCCAAGAGCGCCAAGCGCAAGACAAGTTCAAGCACACGGCGCAGGCTGCGCAGGCTGCGCAGCAGGTCGACGAGGGTCGGCCGTGCCATGACGCCGGGTTTGCATCGTTCTCCAAGGCCCAGCAAGCCGAGCTGCTCAGGCTGCGTGCGTACTTTGCCGACATTGACAGCGCCGCCATGCACGTTGCGCCGTCGCAGCCCTTCTACTACGTACACTAGCCTAATCCGTGGGCGACGCGAGGGATGCCAGCGGAGCGATGACCTCTGATCTTTTGCGTTCTTCGAAAGGCTTGGAGGCCAGGCTGCCAGTGGTATCAACTCGTACCGCGACCACCTCGGGAGGAGCTCCTCCTGCAGAGCACTTGGATGCCGCGATCCGTGAGGCACGCGAGCGCCGCATCTGCATCCGCATTCGCAGCCACTGCACACGCGCCGCCGCACGGTGGCGGCTGTGACTTCGACTCGTAGTTACTACTACTAACGCAAGCCAGCGACGGTTAGACGCTACGCGGCAGAGAGCACGGCAGCGCAAACCGCATCAAGAGCTCAATCCAAAGCGCTGTCTGACCGCGCTCGGCGTGCGCCAGGCTGCGCTGCTCTGCGCCGCGGTGCGCTGCCGTGCGCCCCGCTGGCGAGCGGCGGGCGCAGGCGCGGCGACGGGGCCCGCGGCGACGCGCGGCTGGGCGAGCCCGAGCACGGCCCCCATGGCGGCGGCCTGGGACGACCTGCTGGGGCACCCGGTCGCCGGCAGCCTGGAGCACGGCGCGGCGCCGGCGTGGAGCGCGCTGGGGGAGAATGATGCGAGCGCAGGCAACGGCAAGAGCCTGCGGGACGTGGAGGGCAAGACGCACAAGGTGCCGGCGGCGCTGGGCGCAGGCGGGCTGGAGGACCTCGAGTCGCCGGAGCTGGGCGCGCTCGAGTCGCCCGGCTGGGACCACTTCTCGCCCGCCTCGCAGCTGCTGACGGGCGACGCGGAGGGCGGCGATGAGGAGACCTTTTTGGCGGGCGACGCGGCGCTGCGCATGCTGGACGAGGACGCGCGGTTCTTCGGCGCGGCGCAGCCGGTGGAGGGCGAGGTGGACGACGCGACGTGGCTGGAGGGCGCGGGGCGGCGCGGGACGGCGGCGGCGCCAGAGCAAGCCTCGCGGCAGCCGTCGCCAGGAGCGTGGTTCGCGGCTAGGTCCGCTCCGCTGGAGAAGAGGGAGATGATTCGCGAGTGGTCGCAGTTCGCGAGCCCGAAGCGCCCGGCGGATGGCAAGCGCGCGAGCCAGAAGTCGGCGCCCGCGACGCCCGCGATGACGCCGTCGCTGAGCTCGAGGCCCTCGTTCGACGTGCGGCGGTCGTCGCGTGCGCGCACGCGCGCGCGCGCGCCGAGCCGCACGCAGGCAACGCCCGTGCGCGCTGCGCAGGAGGCGCCGCCGCTCAATGCGCGCGGGCCGCCGCGGCCGCAGGGCGGCGGCGGGCGGTCGCCGGAGCTGCAGTTCACGACGCCCGGGCGGTCGCGGCTGACGGCCAAATCCCTGCGACGGCTGCAGCAAAAGTTCCCCAAGGAGGTCAGCGGGCAAGCGATGGAGCCGCCCCAGCTGCTCTTGCCAGGCGCCTTTGAGGACCGCTACGAGCTGGCGTGCGAGCTGGGCCAGGTGAGCGCTGTGCAGGTGCCGATCCGCAACTTGAGCAGCCGGCGCGTGGTGCTGCGGCCCGTGGTACAGGCGGAGCGCAAGGCGGCGGCGCGCAGCCTCGTGGTCCGGCCATCGGCCTGCACGATCGAGGCGCAGGCCGCGGACTTGGTGGTGATCGCGTTCCGGCCGCGGCCCGACACGGGCAGTTTCGAGGCGCGCGTGGATTTGGTGGAGGACGCGAGCAACCTGCGCGTCAGCGTGCGGCTCCTGTGCCGCACGCTGCCCTCGCTCTGGGTGCAGCCGGACCGGCCCGTGATCAACGTGGGCGGCGCGGGCCTGGGCGGCTTGGCGCGCTCGCGCGTGGTGCTCACCAACACGACGGGCGCGGACCTTGAGGTCTTGGCGTGCGTGGAGCGCGCGCGGCGCGAGGAGTCGGTTGCGGAGGCACGTGAATGGGGCGAGCCGGCGTGCGCGCGCCCCGAGGCGGCGCGCGCCTTTTCGCTGCGGCTTCCAGGGCCGGCGGACGAGGACGGCGAAGACGGCGAGGCCCACGGCCCGGGTGGCGCGAGCCGCCTGGGCTGGTTCGTGCTCCCCAAGGCGGCGTCGCAGGAGGTGCAGGTCGTCTTCGCCCCGGAGAGCGCCACGCGGCACGGCGCGTTGCTCCGCATCCGGAGCAGGCACTACTTGGCCGCGGAGGACGGCGGGCCAGGCCCCGAAGCCGGGGGCGGGGAGGCGGCCGCCTCGGTGCTGGTGAACTCGATCGAAGTCCCACTCGTGGGCTACGGCGGGCGCGCCGAGGTGGTGCTGGAAGGCGGCGCGCGACAGCGGGGCGACGTGGCGCAGCTTGACGTGACGCCGAGCGAGGGCGACAGGTGGACTCGCACGAGCGTGTCGCTGCGCAACCGCGGCGCGCGCGAGGCGTTTGTGCGCGTGCACGTGCCGACCGCCTTGCAGGGCCGCGTGGAGGTGCTTCCGGAGGCGTGCACGCTGGCGCCGGGCGCGTCGGCCCGGCTGGACGTTCGCATGCTGTCATCGCTGGCGCGGCAGCGCGTCGAGGGCCTTCGCGTGGACTGGGGCGACGAAATCTTGCGGCGACTGCGGTCGCGGGCCAAGTCACGTCGCGGTGTGCGGCCCCGCTTTGAAGACGTGGACTTGAATGCCACGGTGGACTCGGTTTCAAGGCTGGATGACTTCGACGATGCCAGCGTGCTCGGCAACGTGGACGGGTTGGGCGAGGCCGACGACAACGAGGCGGAGGCCGAGCTCAGTGTTGCGGCAGCGGCGCAGAGCACGCAGCGACCGCCGCAGGCGGACCTTGTGCACTTCTTCGACGAGCTTCTCTTTGACCGGCACCGGCGCTGCATCCTGCTGGATTTGGTCCATGGCGCCAGCCCAGGCTCCGAGTCGCGGAGCCACCTCTGTGATAGCGGCGACGTGCCCCCCGGCTGGGACGAGGAGGGCCACGGTGAGAGGAACGGTGAGGCGTGCAGGGCGGAGCGCGGCGTGGCAGTGCGACAGCCGCGCGAGGGCCGCGTAGAAGTCTCGTCACGCGCACTACAACTGGAGCGCGCGGCGGACGGCCTCCTGCGCGCCACAACGGTCTTGCGCAACCCGAGCACGCGGCAGGCGATCGAGGTCAGCGTGAGCGCAAGCGATGCGCCGGGGCTGTCTGTGGCGCCAGCCGGTGAGGTGCTCATCGCATCGGGCAGCTCGGTGACGCTGCGCGTGAGCTGCTCGGACGCCGCGCCGCCCGAGAGCCGCCTGTACGTCTTCAATCGCACCCTGGGCGACACGCTGGAGCAGCTTCAGGTTCGCGCTCCCGCTCGCGGCAGCGCGCTGCAGTGCGAGCCTGCGCATGAGTGCATCTTCGCGGCAGGCGCCAAGATGGCCACGGTCCGTGTCATGAACCCGACCGACCGCGCCGTGACCGTGGAGGCCGACACCTCGACGCCCACGTTTGTTGTGCGCACGAAACACAAGCGTTTTACGCTGGCGCCCCGCACATCTGTGGCCCTGCCCATCCACCTGGCCCCGCGCCATTTGCATCCACCAGGAACCGATCTCTCAAACGCGACATTGCTGTTGCGCTGCGCACACGGGAGTCGCTTCGTCAACCTCATCGCCCGCCCTGGCCCATCATCACTGTCCGTGAACTAGGCTTTCTTTTCAAGTGGCCCGCCGCTGGTGCGAACAACACGGGCGGCACGCTGGCCAAAGGCTCGCGCGTCGTCTTCGGGCAGTGCATGGGGTCAAGACGCGGTGCGTCCGCAACGACGACACGACGCGCGTGTACGCGGTCATCCGCTCGTGGAAAGAGCTGGTGCGGCTCTATCAGGCGCTGGGGCTGGCGGACTGCCACATGGAGGAAGTGATCCTCAAGTGCACGTCGCACAAGTTCTACCTCAACGTGGAGCGCGACCTGGACCCGGCGCGTGCGGTGACGACGGAGGAGTCGGATGCGGAGCTGGCACGGGTCCATGACGTCCTTGAGAACGCCTTCCTGGCGTACCTGCTGGAGTTCGTCATCTTTACGGGCCTCGCGATGCACCGCGCGGTGTACTGCATGCGGCTCGCGGAGGACCCAAGTCTCCAAAAGTGACTCCGGGACGTGGTGATCGGCCGCCACGGCGCCATGGGCATCGTCAAGACGCTCCCCCAAAGCGAAGACGAGGCCTTCACCTGGACCAAGGTGTATTCCATCACCAAGTCCTTCTTCCAGGCAGAGTTCGGCCTCAGCAACAGCAGCAAGAGCAACCGATGCTGAAGCCGGAGGACGCCCCGGCGGGTCACCAAGATCGGGCAACAGGAGCAGCAGCGACGCCAGCGCGAGGGCCAGCGCGAGGGCCAGCGCAAGGGCCGACTGACTTGGAGTTCGAGCATCTTTAGCTCGAGTGGGAGCGGTGGCGGCGGGGGCGGCGGCAGTCGTGACGAAGACGGCGACGAAGACGATGTTGGAGGCGACTCGCTCGAGCCCCTTGGCGCAACGCAGGCACTGGGCATGACGCAGACGACGCAGGAGCAGGAGCAGGAGCAGGAGCAGGAGCAGGAGGAACAGCAGCAGGCGGAGCAGCAGCAGGGAGACGCACCCGCGCCGCCGAAGACCGAGGTCGGCATGCGCAAGCGCCGTCTCGCCGGCACGGAGACGGCTCACGAGCGCAAGCGGCGCCGCTCCAACGTGACGGGCCGACAGCGCTTCAAGACACAGCTCACGCGGCGTCTCAACGAGAGGGGAACGATGAAGGCGCGCTATCTACCGCTCGACCTCGTGCAGATGGACCCCATACCCTACAGCAACCAGATGCTCATGCCCACCTTCAAGGCCAGCACATGCAAGGCAGTGCAGGAGATCGTGGACAAAATTTCCGCGCAGAGCGCCGCCTTCCTCGAGACCCCGCCGACTTTTTCTGGCGGCGACTGACTGTACAAATCAAACGAATGCGCCCAAACTCGGCCCGCCCCTTGCTTTGATTCACTCTTCGCGCGCGCTCAACGCAACGCCATGTCACGGTCACCGTGTCGATGTGCCTTGAACAAGAGAAGAGGTGAGCGCGATAAACCGCAGTAAACCGGACTCGCTCGCTCGCTCTCAGCTTGGAGCGGCTCGCTCTTCGCGGCCGACCTGGCCTGGCAGCCTCAGCCTGCCCGCAGCGCGCTGCAGTGTTCATGTGCGACGGCCAGCGTTCATGTGAGCCGCCACCATGACCAGCCTGAGCGCGGCGCTCGCTCGGCGCTGTCCACCCTCGCGCCAGCCCGCCGCACGCCGCTCTCCGCCCTCTCGACCCATGGCCACGGCGCGCGCAAACTCGGCCTGGCAGCGGCCTGCAAGCGGCGAGCCGCGGCGAGGCGCCGTGAGCCTCCGGCGTGAGAGAGGGCGCGCGAGGGCGCGCGAGCCTCGAGTCGAGGCCGCTCGAGTTGAGGCCGCCCCAGCCACCGTGCCACGCACGCACTGCACGTGCTGCACGTGCTGCACGTGCCGGCCCGGCCCTTTCCACTCTGCCAGACTCGGAGTCTCCGCGCGCTACCTACCCCTTGTGCACAACGCGCGCCGCGTTTAGGCGAGCTGCCATGACCACAGGCCCTGGGGCAGAGCGTACGTCATGCAAAGCTCCAGCGAGAACGGCCTGCAGTGACGCCGCGCTGCCAGGCGCTCCAGGCGCTGGCCGCTGGCGATGCCTGGCGACGGCAGTGGCGAGGCTTCGGCAGGTTCGGCAGCGACGTCAGTCTGTTCCTGGCACCGCAACCCAGGCGCGTGCAACCCAGGCGCGGCAGCCTGTTGCCTGTTGGCCTCACGCGACAGGGTTCTTCTTGCTCTTTCTAGCTAGCCTACTTTGTGCTCGGAATCAACTTCATCCGGCGTTTCGACGGAAACCCCGTCATGGTGGACTTGAGCGGCATCATGAGCACCTCCACGGAGATCAAGGTCGAGCGGAGCGTCCGGGTACTCATCCCCATCGTCCTCCTCTTTCTGTAGCTACTCTTTATTTCAGCCAGCACGGGGGAAGGGTTCCGCAGCCGGCAGCTGCCCAGCGACAAACGCGCGCGCCCGCAACGGGGCCGCAAGCCCACTCACGCCCGCGCCGTGCTCGCGGGCGGCAGAACCCCAACCCCCCATCCCCCTCTCGGCGCGCACCGGCGGCGCGCGCGGGCGCTTGCTACGGCGCGCGCGCGGGTGCCACGGACCAAGGCGGCAGGCGCGCCGCGCCCGCAGGGGCGTCATGGGTCGAGGAAACCGCAAGCACTGAGGCGAAGTCGGCGGCGGCGGTGTCCGAGGACGCGGCCAAGGAGGCGGCCGCCTTGGCGCGTCGGATGCAGCGGCAGAACATGCCGTCACCGGCGGAGATGGACGCGGAGGAAGACGAGGAAGAGGAAGAAGAATACGACGACGCCAGCAGCTACAGCAGCGGCGATGAAAAACGCGAAAGGAAGGAGCTACTTGCGCGGATGATGAGCAAGGAGATCGACCTGGACGAGTACTGCGCGAGGCTCGCCGAGCTTGACGAGGTCAGGGAGCAAAAGTCCAAGGAGAGGAAGCGAAAGTCCAGGCAGAGGCTCCGCGACGAAAAGAGGAAGTCCCAGAGAATCTCGCAAGAGCTCTCGCAAAAGGACTTGGAGCTGGAGCGGGAGCGGGAGCGGCGTCTGGAGGCCGAGGCGGGGCGTCAGGAGGAGCGGGAGGGGCGTCTGAAGGAGCGGGAGGGGCGTCTGCAGGAGCGGGAGGGGCGTCTGAAGGCCGAGGAGGAGCGTCTGCAACTCGAGGAGGAATACCGAAAGTCGGAAAAGACGAAACACACACTCCAGCTGCATCTTGCGAAAGTGAACAAGAACTACGTCCCCTTGGCCGAATGCATGACCGCCAACATCATGTCGTCACCCCTGTTGCACGCGAACGTGCACGCCAAGAGGACATCCTTCCAGATCTTCTCACACAAGGACTCGAAGAAGTCCCACCTCAATATCAAGCCCAAGGAGGTCGTCAAATGGAGCGATGATGACTTTTCCAGCTACGTGAAACTCCAGGATAAGTGGGACTCCGACAATCTCGGTCGACACAAGGTCTACGCCCACCTCTTTCCGCCCGCCAGTGCCACCATCCTCACGGAGGACAGCGTCAAGCACGTGCTTGACATGGGGTTCCATCACCCCTTCATGAGCTACATCGTCGCGCAGGGCTCGCCCGATCCCATGGTGGCGCCCATCCATTTGTTCGGCGATCGCACGCCCCCCAGGTTCATTCACAAGATTCGGGAGGCTGACATGCCGGGCGCTCGCGTTGACGGGATGCTCACCGTGGACTACAGCCGCGAACCTGATATGTTGGAGACCATGAGGCGCCTCGGTGTGCTCACCTTCAGTGAAGGTGTTGCCGTGCTCGCAGAGGAGCTCAAGAGCCCCGGCAGGTTTCCCTACAAGACCGACGTCGCCGATGCCGCAACCGAATTCATGACCAAGAAGCGCGTGGTCGAGGGTTTTTGCGCGCTGAAGCCCAGTTTCATCAAACGTCGCAAGATGCAACAGGTGACGGACCTGGTCGAACTCTGGAACGGGGTGGATGAGAAGAAGTATGGCTTCCGCGACAAGGATGCGCTTCGCTATCCCATCCTCCAACTCTACACCTACATGCTGCGCACTCTCACGAGCCTAGCTGTGCTCTCGACCGGCGACAACACCTGGTTCATGCGCCTGGATGAGGAGAACACGCTCCACATCACCCGGCCCTTCGCGTGCAACGACGCTGGCGCGGAGCCTCAAAACGTCAAGTGGGCCTACCTGTGCGTCGTCCTCAAGGCCGTGGAGAACCCCATACTCCTGCCCAACGCAGATTTCCTCGCCCAGCTCAACGAGATCGGCAGCAGCATGAGCACCAGGTGGAAGAATGTTGTCAAGAGGATGCGGAAATTTAACCGCGACCTGAGAACCTCGACTTCTGACAGCTCTGGGGAGATGTTCGTGCCGGACGTCACCGACGACGGCACCGACGGTGCCGCCGCTGATCACCTCGCCGACCTCCTCCCGATCGAAGACCCCGCGGACTTTCCCTACCGCGCCCGCATCGGGGGTGACATGGTCGAGGACTACGGCAAGGGCCAGTTTGGCTTCACCTACCGCGCGAGGATGGACCCAGCTCCGGCGGACGGCTCTTCGGACCACGTGATCAAGATCATGACGCCGACGATCAGTGAGGACGAGTTGCTCGACAACCCCGACCTCGTCGATCCCGCCGAGGCCGCCTTCGCCAACGAGGAGGTCATCTACATGCACCTCGCCGAGCTCTGGGGCGCCTACGTGCCCTTCCTCCTGTACAGCGGCAGGCACGCCATGAACGACGTCATCCTCGCCACCAACTACACCGGCACCTCCATTGCGGCCAAGTTCCCCGCCACGCAGATCCCGGCCGACGTTGCCGCCGGCATGAAGGCGTGCGTGGCGGCCGTGCACGGCCGCGGCGTCCTGCACGGCAACCTCGACACGGCTAACTTCACCATCGACGACGCCACGGGCCGCGTCTACCTTCTCGACTTTGGCGATGCCACGCTCGACGCCGCGCCCGCGCTTCTTGAGGATGAGATGCGCGCGCTCGAGGACTTCCTGAGTCGAGCGACGCTGTCGGAGACGCAGCCGCCGCAGCTGCCAGCGGCCCTGGAGACACCGCCGCCGCCCAGCCGCCGCAGGTCCTGGGGACAAGGCCTGCGAAAGCGCCTCTCCTCGTTGGCGAGCAGGAGCCGCAGCAACTCGCCTGAGAGCATGCCCGACAGCCTGTCGCCACCGCCATCAGCGGCACCGCCAGCAGCGGAACCGCCCAGCATTGCAAGCAACAGCAGCAATCCCTCGTCCACCTCCACCTCCGCGTCGGCGTCGGCCTCCTCGGGCGGTGGCGACAGCAGCCTAGCTTGATAGATGGCTCCTTGACGGCTCCAGATTCGTTCTTCAGCACATTCGTTCTTCATCACACTCTTTTAGGTGCGAGCACTACTGCTTCGCTGGCTTGGCATGCTGCCTCGCTGGCTTCTGGCCGTGTAGACCGCTGCCGAGGCCGAGCGTCGGCGACGGCTGCGCTCGCGTGCCTCGCGCGCGGCTATCCGGCACCGCTCGTTATAGCGAGACTTCCGGTCTCGAATGTTGGTCACTTCCTCGCCGAGTTCGCCGTTTCTCTCGATCCAGTTCCATCAGGCGCGCGTGCCATGCAATGCCAGTGGGTCTTGTTGGCCGGGTCGTGCTCCTCCTGAGTCAGGCTCTCGGCCAGTGACCACCGCCGTGACCTCAACGTGTGTCGGGTCGGGCGAGTCCAGGGCTTTCGCAGCGGCCCGGGCCCGCCTTGTCGATGAACGCGTACGCCTCTGTGCCGTTATGTCGCACAGTATCATCTGCCGTGCCGGGTGTCCTGCCCATGGCAACGCCGTAATCCATGAGGACCTCCATGCCGAGTGCATCGCCCAGTTTGATCCACCCCGGCAGATCTCGCATGTCTGATTGCCCTTCCCGTCCTGGTCAAGACTCTCATCGTCCAAGATGGTCCTGCCACGCCGCGGGCC